>LMYD01000471.1:1450-11958 GCA_001630595.1 Pseudogymnoascus sp. BL308 | reverse complement strand
AGGGGGTGAGGGAGGGGAGCGCGGGGGTGGAGGAGGCGATGGATTGGCGGAGGAGGAGGAGCGCGTCGTGCTGCTGGGGGGGGGCATCCGCGGAAGCCATCTTGGGTTGGGGCGCGGATGGGGGTTGGGATTGGTGGTGGTGGTGGTTTGTGAATTGGTGATAGGGAAGCTCTGGGCTTCGAGGTGAAGTTGGATAATATGCGGTAGCCGCACTAGACCTAAACTGCATAATCAGTGCCTTAGGCCAAAAGCTTGTTATAACTTGTAAGTCCAAGGGAGTCGAGTGAGTCCATACTACACTACAAATTCTGTTCGCACCCAACTCTGTTGCGTGAACCGTAAGTAAATGGGGCTCTTGCTAGAAGATGACCTATTCCATAAAAACTATCAACGTACCTTCCTATGCGGGAATTTTCTTTGGTCAGGGTGGATTGAGAAGGAACGACCGTAACTACCTTGACAACACCTGATGATGATTTCACTTCTGTTGTCAGCGACGTCTTCATTCCCTAAAGTTATTTTCCCTTCACTTCAAGAATTCTCAACTGTCTTTCTTGTTGTATGCGTTAAGGTGATAACATTTTCATTATGGCGGGCTCTATTCCAAGGATAACTGTGACGGATTTCACAGATACCGCTCATGAAGGGGATACCGCTCATGACGCCGACGATGAGTATTTTGATTCACATGAGGATGGCTTATCCCGGACATCGAGTACCTTCACGCAGAAGGTGATAGTTACCGAGGAAGTGACAGCTGCAGAAGGTTCTGGTCAGGCCAGTGGTCAGTTCACAGAGCAGGTTACTGAGGTGGCTGCTACGAAATCAACTGGAGATGCTGGGAAACCAGCTTCTTCGCGGAGAGTGAAAGTTTCACAAACTACCGGCACTATTACTGGGCAGTTACCAAATTCCAAAGATGGGAAACAGGTCAAGATTTCTGGCCAGGTCACAGAGGTGACTGCGACTGAAGGACCGACGGACACGCCTACCAGCCAAACACCTGCGCCAGGCACTGGAACAGCCACGCCTCGGAGTAGCAGATCGATCAGGAAGGCTCTATCAGCGGTACTGGATGGGTCGCCTTTCAGAAGCTCGTTGTCAAACAATGAAACCATGCCTCGCTTCAAGAACATCGGGGGGTCGGTTAGCCCACAACAGTCCACACCAAAGCCAAAGCCGGCATCCCAGACTCCCGCAGACCCCCCTCGGCCTCCTATTCTTGGCTATGAATGGGTTTGGTTCCCTGCAGGGTATTGGGCGGAGCGCGAGATTGCTCCACGGCCCACGAGAACCATCCGTCCACCAAAATGGGTTCGAAGGTCCTTACATTATAGCGCTGGCAGCACACAAGGCAGTCCACTAGCCTCAGCACCGCGTTCATTGAATCCTTCCGAGGTTTGGGCAAGGCATCCGGGTGATGTGGATTATGAGCTGGAGCAAATGGCAAACGATGGTCCCATGAGACGGCGGGCAAGCACTCCTCCAGGAAGAACGAGCCCTGATCTGGGGACTTCCACCCCAAAGTCTCTGTTGCAGAAGTTGCACCAAATATCTCATAGTAGGAAGGCATCAGCGTCTGGGCCATCAACCAGAAAAGGAAAGGTAAGAGTGTCTCCAATGTCCCATTTGCAATGTCACTCACTGTTCTAGGAGCCCGAAGAGCCAAGACCCGAGGAGCCGCCGATTGATTTGGAACGCCAGACAACCAATACGCTCCGAGGGACATCTCAATTCTTTGCGAAGTTCCTGTCTACCAAGAGGCGAAATGAGCGAGCTCAACACCCAATGAGCCCAGACGAGCAATCACTAAAGCTTCCCCGAAAACGGTTTGGTATGGCCCCCTGGCACCAAAACCCCTCCGGAGATACGGTACGGACCACTACGAGCTCGATAAGAGAATTGTTATTTGGTAGGACTCCAGCTTCTACTCCTCAGCCAGGGGCTACTCTCACTGAAGCCAAGCCCGAGGAGTATTTTGGAGGTGAGATTCAATCCGAGTTCTTGATGAACTCCCATCCGGAAGTTTAACATTAAAGATGCTAAAATGTGTAATAGTTGAAGTGCCTGGCACACGCAGTGATCATGATGAGGATGAGATTCTTCCAAAGAAGGTATGAGTAACTGTTGGTCGTTATAAGCCAGGCCTGTGACGATGCACATCAGTTGAGACTCTGATTAACTGATGTGCAAAATCATGTATGAGACGTGTGGCCAGGGTGACAATGAGGAACAGTAAGGCTGGTGGTGCCCCAAAAGTTAGGACTGAGTGGGGTTGGGGGGGAGGGGATTGCACACACGGTGACAACTTCTGGTGGGAACTCCTGCTGTGTATATATATGTTATGAGGAAGTTGATCGTGGAGAAACCGGTTTACAGAATAGAAATATTCATCCTGGCCATAATCTTCGTGGTTCTTCTTCCTAACGTTTGGAGTGACCATGGCAGCTCGGTTTGATATCTGTTGCTTTTCCCAATATCACCACTGAAGGCCACAGTTTATCTTCTAACAATTTCGATGGTAGATACCATTGGCTTATCACGCTCCTGGGGTTAAAAGTCTAGTATCTGACTGAAAACTCTTGGTAGAATCAATATCATAAATTAGGTGAGGTTATATTATTGGACCATTAAATTCCTAAATTGATTAAGAACGTAATATAACATAATGTTAACTACAGCCAAATTAGCCAGCTGAATCCAGCTACTATAAGCCCAGAACTTTCGGTCTGGCCTCGGCCATCAGAGCTGCCACCTTGAGTGCCCTGGATCACGCCAGATTTGAAAATGAAGATTAATTTCGGACATGGTGAATATATTCGTATCGAAAATCATCAACATAATTTACACGCTGTCCGCTAAGACCCGATGAGGAAAACGCCCTGTTCGTATTATGCGGATATACAGCCCCCTACGACTTGTTCTCTGCAGCTATCTTGGCCTCCATCTTCCTCCTCGCCGCCAAGATCATCTCCTCCCTCCTCTGCTGCATCAACGACTGCCTCTCCGTCTTATTCTGACTCCAGGCCTTAGTCCCACCGGGCGATCTGCTAGGTGACCCCTCTGGCGTCTCCTTCTCCTCGCTGCTGGCCGCGGCGAGCTTCTCCGCGAGGTTGTAGCGCGCAATCAGGTCAGGCTGGGATGGTTTTGGCGTCTCGGTCCTTGTGCCTGCCTGCGAAGAAGAAGACGCTGCAGCTGGTGGCATTGGTGGTCGGAAAGTCTGTGGCGGCTGTGCACGGAGTTAGCTGATGCGCGGTGGCAACTTGGGAACAGGTCCGCGGGAATGCGACAACTCACCTCTTCGAGTCCTCTGCCGCTCAGTATCCTCTCCGTCGTCGCGGCGATATTGCCTCCGTTCCGCTGCAGGTCCCACATTATCGTCCGCCGCCCAACCTGCGGGAACATCTGCTGCACCCTGTCCACATCCGTCTCGAGTACTCGTACGCCGCGCCGACTCGAGGCTGATGGCTGGCCGGGGGATTGAGGTGTGGAGAAGAAGAAGTATCGGACGGCGAAGCCACCCAGGAGGAGGATGATGACGAGTTGCGGGAGGTTTATCGTTTGGTCGTCCGCCATGGTTGCTGTGCTGTGCTGGTGTCTCGGTGGGGAGATCTGGACCTTGGCGTGTCAGCGGTAGTGACGTTTGTGCTAGCCTCTGAGCCGGGCGTGCGGCATGAAGTGTCCTGTGAGCTACAGTGTCGTTTTGCGATCGCGGTGCTGGGCGGTATGTGTAATAATGGTTCTGGACGTTTGGGCGGGAGTGGTAGGATAAGGCGTGGTTGATCGTGCCCTCGATGGCGACTGGAGTCGCAATAAAGTTACCCGGGGCGGATTATTATGCGCCGATCTGGATATCGTCATGTGCCTGGCGTCCACGCCAGAGCAGCGTATGAAAGAATCAAGCTTCCAATAATTTATGGATATAATTGCCAATCCAGTTCCTCAACAATAGAACCAAAGAGATGAATTCTATCGGTTTAAATTGCAGAGATCAATCCGCATCTACATATGGATAGCCCTCTTCAGATTTTTAGGCGGCACGAGGACATACTCTCACACGGCGACTACAATCGTGCACTCAGTTGGCTTATTCATCTCTTTGATGAACTCTATTGAAACAACATATTTAAATCTACCGTTCTATTATAGATAAGTCGTGTGATTCTCAACCTTATCATACCCTATGCTTTACTGTACAATCTATAACAGATCGACTGGAGCCAATATATACTGTGAGCACTCAAAGGAAGAATCAGATCAAAGGAATTGGGCGGTAGCCTATATTTTATTACAGCGCATTCATCTCACGCCGGTTCTTGGAGCCCCGACGTTCGTGCTGGACCGCATCCTCGTGTCAAGTTGAAGGGAAAACCCCGAATCGCCGAGTGTCGTCTAGAATGCTGCAAGAGCAACGGCAGCGGCCACACCGCCGACAGCCCATCCACAGCTACCGGTAATCTGAGGCATCCCACCCGTGGATTCGGTTGACTCGACGGCCCCAGAATCGGTCCCAGTGGCATCAGAATCAGTCCCAGTGGTGCCGGTAGGTGTGCTGATCGGCGCAGAAGTGGCCCCTGGCCCAGTGGTGGAAGGGGCAATCGAACCGCCAGTGCCGGTAGGAGCGGGAGCAAGGGAAACTTTATCGGCGTTGTAAATGGAGGATACATCGTCAACAATAGTTGCGGGGCCCCAAAGTTCCTCGGCCGCTGTACCAGTTAAGTTGATTACCGTCTGAACCTGGTCGGTTTCGCTCTCGAAGTTCGAAGTACCAGGCCCTGAATAGCTAATATGGCAGGCAGCGCTAGTTTTGCCTTCGAGCTTACAGCTTTGCGACAGGGTGCTGTCAAGGCGTCTTGTTAGCACAACAACTAATCAGTGTCACAGATGTTTCAACTCTTACAGATCTGACATAACAGACTGCATCTCTACTGTGCCGGGTGCAATGGTATATCGAAGCGGCTCCATGAATATGCAGTTCTCCTCGGTGGCCGACTGGACAGGGCAGCCAATAAGATACGTAGTTGCGGTTGCATCCTTATTGTCTCTGATTAGTTGGTTTTCGATCGTCAAGAATAGTATATAACTTACGGAGTCAATGGAATAAAGAAGAAATTCATCACCACCGACTTCCCCAGCGCCGAATGTCTCGATCACCTCGGCCGAGGCGACGGCCACAGAGGCAGCAGCAAGTAAAAGAACGGAGGCACGCATAGTGGCGGTAGTCGCAGTGGTGTTAGATGGAACAACGAGTGACTGGTAGAGCAATGTTGATACAAGAAAAAGAACTTGCGAATTGCACGAAAAGAGCGTAAGTTGTAGGAAAAAGAGGGAAAGAAAGAGGCAACAACCCGGGGGGGACGGATAGTATTATACGGGGCCAGACCCGTCTCCTTGGGGTCCAGAATTCCACTAGTTAAGATCACAAACCTTGCACCTCATTTCTTTTCATCCTACAAATGATTAGTCATGTAACACTATGTAGGACGACAACTTGTCCTCATGTTCAGCGCCTTTGTTGGTTATTAGAATTCGCAGAGGAAGGTTATGTGTTTTTTGTTTTTTTAACTTGTCGCCATGGTTTCTATGAAAGCCATGTTTTACTTTTTTGTCGATACCTATCAGGGTGCTGATCCCTCGTCCTGACAGATGGGCATGATCAAGTCTAAATTTACACACCCCACATGGACCTTGCAGACATGTACCCCTTAACGCCCAATTAGCGCAACGCGTCTCAGCGCGACAATTATATTCCGCGTTTCCCTACCTGGGCCAAGCAAGCCAAAGTGGTCGTACCTACTGCTTAAAGTTAATATTACCTGATACGCAACGGCAAGACTGGTAATTTACGGGTTCTATTATGCTAGATTAGCAGCTCAGCTACAATGGGTTCGAATAAGCGCAGTCGCCCTTTGGAGCAGCAGGTTAACGATTCTTCGCCCATGCCAAGCTCCGCCCGATTGTCTGCGAAGAGGAGGAAAGTTGGTGGCAGTGGATCGTCGCCCTCAACACCGAATGGTGTGGAGGCCGTGAAGAGGACATTGAGAGGAGCTCTCAAAGCTGTGGGCCTAAAAGAGAATGAGCCGGCAGACGACGACTCGCAGCGGGAGCTTTCCCCGACGAAGCAGATTCTGGAAGATGAAGCTGCCGCCGAATCGATGACCCCGAAAGCTACAAACGAAGCCGCAGCAGAGGTTGCACCGGCATCTGAGCCAACGAGCCGATCCGCAGGACGCCAGAAGCGGAAACCGAGGCGCTATTCGACAGAAGTCACGGAGACGGAAGTCGCAGAATCGGGGGTCGCAGAGACGGAGGTCGCAGAGACGGAGGTCACAGAGACAGGAGTCCCCGAAAGACTGGTGCTAGAACCGAAGAGCATCTTGACACCCAGCAAGAGAGGGCAGGACAGGCCACGGAAGAGCGTTGCCTTCGAACCAGCAGCACCAGGGGCGTTCGAGATGGACCTGGGATTTAAAGATATCCCCATCGACCAGCCCATCGATGAGCCGATAGACCAGGCCCCTCCAGTTGAAACCCCGACACCACGAAAGAGAGGGAGACCGCGGAAAATTCGCGAACCCCAAGAGCTCCCACAACCCAAGATAGTCGTCACCGCAGATGGATCAGAAGAAGTTGTACCACCAAAAAGAGGGAGAGGGAGACCTCGAAAAATTCACGACCCCTCACAACCTGAGAAAATCACCAAATCACCAAAACCGAACCCTAGAATACCAATTATCGTGGAGCCGGATGAAGAGGAAGAAGACGAGGACGTTTGTGCTATATGTGAGAATGGAGACTCTGAAGCCCCGAATGAGATCATGTTTTGCGATAGCTGCGATCTTGCTGTACACCAAGAATGTTACAACGTTATCACGATCCCTGAAGGCGAATGGTTATGCAGCGACTGCCAACCAGAAGATCCAGTAGAAGATACGGCCGATGTCCAAGAGATGGTTTCAGAAATAGATGCTGAATCTATTTTTGACATTGGCGGATCAGAGCCGCCAGCTATACCAGGGCTGGAAGATCATCTAAGGGCCATGCAAAGGCTTTTGCTAGACAAATTAACGGGGCGAAAGAGGCTGAAGCTGCATGATCTCGATGACGAGTTCCAAAAAGTATACCAAGTTGTTGAGCAGACGGTCATGTCAGGAGAGGGGAATTCTATGCTCGTCATAGGGGCGAGAGGTTCTGGAAAGACAACCGTGAGTATCTCTCGTTCCTTTGTGGTAACTTACTAATGCGCTCTAGCTTGTCGAAACAGTTATATCAGACCTCTCAATTGAGCATCGGGAGAATTTCCACGTCGTCAGACTTAATGGATTCACGCACACCGATGACAAGCTAGCATTGCGGGACATTTGGAGGCAGCTGGGCCGCGAGATGGAAGTCGAAGAAGACCTGACTGCAAAGACTAATAACTATGCTGATACGTTGACTTCGTTGCTGGCTTTATTATCACACCCAACTGAGCTATCAGAAGGTAACGCAAACCACATGGCAAAGTCGGTTGTTTTTATTCTGGACGAGTTCGATCTCTTCGCATCGCATCCGCGCCAGACTTTGCTCTACAATCTGTTCGATATTGCCCAGGCGAGGAAGGCGCCCATTGCTGTCTTGGGCGTGACAACAAAAATTGACGTTGTGGAGACCCTCGAGAAGAGAGTTAAAAGTCGATTCAGCCACCGATACGTGCACCTGCCACTGCCGCGAAGCCTTCCTGCATTCTGGGAGATATGCAGGGAAGGGCTTCAAGTGGATATGGACGAACTCGTTGATGGAGGATTTGACCCCGGAGTGCCTGGACAAGAGGAGTTCCTCGAGTACTGGAACACGATGATTAACGTAAGTTGTCCGTCCCCCGGCGACTCCCGTTTAGCTTCTAACATCCCGTCTAGACTCTATACAACGACGATGCATTGTACAAATCTCATCTACAGCGAATCTTCTACCGGAGCAAATCCGTCCCAGCCTTCTTCAGCACCTGCATCCTTCCCATCGCGAGCCTCACACCTCGCTCGCTCCCACTGACCTCGGCCTCATTCCCCGCCCACTCGACCCTCTCTCCCCCAGACTCGAAGCTCCATATCTTACAGGGGCTCTCCGACCTCGACCTCACGCTCCTCATATGCGCCGCGCGCCTTGATGTCGTCCTCGATACTGACACGTGCAATTTCGCAATGGCATACGACGAGTACTCGACTCTGACAGCGAGACAGAGGATCCAGGCCAGCAGCACTGGCATTGGGGCACTCAGCGCTAGTTACAAAGTGTGGGGCCGCGAGGTAGCCTTGGGGAGCTGGGAGACGCTGGTTGACTACGAGCTGCTTGTTCCGGCTAGTATGGGAGCAGGGCCGATGGGTGGACTTGGAGGAGGGGGCGTTGGCAGGGAAGGCAAGATGTGGAAGGTAGATGTTGCGTTGGAGGAGATTGGTGGCAGCGTGGGCGGGCTTACAAGTGTCATGACGAAGTGGTGCAAGGAGATTTGAGCATGTGGCTTTGTGCTGAATGGCTGTAGTGCCCGGCTTGATGATATAATGACACGATATAGACAGCGCAGACAGTGTGCTATACTTCGTACGCCTCGGCATGAATGTAATACAAACCTTATACCCTGGTAATTTGTTTGACACAGTGCCGCCGACGCTAAGAGCTGCCAAATATAAATCCCCAGACAGGGTCTCTCAGGAACAACAATTGGAAAGTGAGCGGTAATGTAACCGCGCAACTCATAAACATTAACACAAAAATATCAATAACCGCCCAACATGTCTCTCTTTTGTATCCACAATCTCGTATCTTCACCACCTAAGCGCTCCCAACCGGCGTCAACAAGACACAAAAGCTTCAGTCTCGCCTGTGGGCAAGTAGCGCGTCAGCGTGACAGGGACCCTGAAACGAAGCTTCTTCGCTTGGCGTCAAACACGCTACCCCGCAGAACGAACGGCAGCCGCTCATTTGCTCACAGCGGCGCGTTTTGTTTCGAGCGCGGCGTTACCTCGCAGCTAAAGTACGGAAGGATGGATTTGGGTTTCTGCAGATACGAGGTCTCCAGCTGTCATAAAGGTGACGATGGGACGGTAAGTTTCATGGTAGGTGATCACTTTCTTTTGACTTGTTGTTTGTTTCGTCTGTTCTTATTTCTATTTCATCGTTAAGTGTTTTGTCTTGTTGCAACGGGTTGCATAGAGACCTTTTCAATCTTTCACGATGAGGGTCAGCTTTCGTGCTTGCGGGCTAGTCCTGCTCACTGTCGCTGCAGATGTTACCAATGCGATCAAGGTCGATGTCCACGATATAGGTATGCACTCAGCCGTCCCATCTGCGGCCAACCGCTAACTCGCGCACCAGAATCCATCAAGGCGGCAGCCAGCAAGGTGGCATACGGCCTAGCAAAGTTCTACACAGGCAACATCACCAACACCCCCGAGACCATCGGCATTCTAGGGCGTCCGTACTACTGGTGGGAAGGCGGCGCAATGTGGGGAGCGTTCCTGGACTACTACCGCCTCACTGGCGACGCATCGTACAACGAGATCGCGTACCAAGCCCTCGTGAGCCAAGTCGGGCCCAACCACGACTACATGGTGCCCATGTACAACAAAGAGGAAGGCAACGACGACCAAGCCTTCTGGGGCTTCGCCACCATGGCCGCCGCCGAGCAAGACTGGCGTGCCCCGCCCAGCCCCATCCCCAGCTGGCTGCAGCTGACCATCAACCTGTGGAACACGCAAGCCGCGCGCTGGGACACGCTGCACTGCGGCGGCGGCCTGCGCTGGCAGATCTTCGAGTACAACAACGGGTACACGTACAAAAACACCGTCTCCAACGGGGCCTTCTTCCAGCTCTCCGCCCGCCTCGCGCGCTACACCGGCAACGCAACGTACGCCGAGTGGGCCGGCAAGGTCTGGGACTGGACGCGCGAAAGCGGGCTCATAGACGACCACTTCAACGTCTACGACGGCGCAGGCATCGAATCCAACTGCGTCGACATCAACCGCATGCAGTTCTCCTACTCCCCCGGCATCTACCTCTATGGCGCCGCCACAATGTACAACGCCACCTCGGGCTCCTCGCTGTGGCGCGAACGTACGCAGGGCCTCCTCGTCCGCACAAACGAGTGGTTCTTCACCCCCTTCCCCAACGCGACGGACATCATGTACGAGGTCCCCTGCGAGGAATACGGGACCTGCAACTACGACATGCTCTCCTTCAAAGCCTATCTCTCGCGCTTCATGTGGGCGACCTCCAAGATCGCACCCTTCACCGCGCCGGCCATCGGGCGCGTCCTGCGCGCGTCGGCTGTTGGCGCGGCGTCGGCGTGCGATGGCACCGAGAGGGGGGATCTGTGCGGACAGAAGTGGTATACGGGGACGAGCGGCGATGTCTTTGGGCCGGGACAGCAGATGGCGGCGCTGGAGGTGCTACAGGGGTTGTTGACGCCGGGGGCGGATGCGCCGCTGACGGCGAAGGGGGGGAAGTTGGTGGCGAGTGCGTTGCCGAGTAAG
>LMYD01000047.1:0-61824 GCA_001630595.1 Pseudogymnoascus sp. BL308 | reverse complement strand
CCCAACCATGAACCGGAAAAATCATGGTTGGGCCGGCCGGTTCATGAACGGGCCGGCCAGTTCATGAACCAGCTCAGTTCATGGTTGGGCCGGAACATATATATAAAGTTATACATTCTAGAATACTCTATATATATATTTATAAGTATCTAGGCTTATTTATAAGCATCTAGAAGCATCTAGACTTATTTATAAGCATCTAGAAGCATCTAGACTTATTTATAAGCTTAGATAAGCTTCTAGAATTCTTTAGAAACTTTTTGATTTTCTTATCTTATCCTATCTTATCTTAGATCTTATCTTGTTAGATTAAATCTATGCCTAATTAGGCTATAACTAGGCTTAATTTAGGTTAGCCTAATAATCATGATTATAATCAATTTTCTAACCCTGAAGAAGGCCAGGCATAGTAGCGCAGGAAGGGCAGTGAACAAGAAGCAACGATAAGTAATAGCAAGAAAGCAAGAAAAGAAAGGGCGCAGGCAGTATTAGGGAGGTTTTTAGTGGTCAATTAGAAATACCAGAGATTAATTTGCGTTTCCAAGAGGTACGGGGGGGTAGCAATGGAGTTAGGTATGGTAGAGGAGCATTATGAGAGTATGCATAAGTCGAGGGAATATATGATAAGGAAGATGGTAAAGGCCATTCACACAACGCAATAGTGTTATAGTTAGGACGGGATTAGGGATTCGATGCTAGTGGATGGATTGAGGCCACAAGAAGGATTAGGAGTGTTTGACGGGGTATGATGCAGTGTTTGCCATGTTAAGTTAAGGACGATAAAGGAGGGCAAGAGACATTTGCGGAAGGCGGGACATGGAGTTGATGAGGATTTGGAGGCAGTGCGGATGTAGTCGTGGGGTGGTAAGGGAGAAATAAAGGACGAGTTTTGGGTTGTGCAGGAAGGCAAGGGCCGTGCAGTGGGAGAAACGGAGAATGTAAGCAAGGAGGATTATGAGGATGACGAAGATGAGGAAGGAGATGAAACGGAAGAGGATTGGGATTAGGGAGAGGTTAATCGTCAAGAAGGGGGGTAGGGTTAAAGATATTGTAAGGGGAAGCACCGTAGGCAATTAAAAAGCTCAAGCAGCGACAACGGGAGGGAAGGAAGCAAGGAGGAAAAATGGTAATTAAATTTCAAAACCATACCCTAAACCCATATAGGCGAAGCGCGCCGACGGCCACCCTAGACGGCAGTGGGTAGCGTTATAGGGTATTGTGGTGAGGGGAAAACCACAAGGAAAGGGGGGGAAACCACACGAACAGGAGGGATAAACCACACGAAAAGGGGGGGCAAACCACAAGAAAATGGGGTAAGTAAGCCGTATAGTTAGGGGAGATAGGAGGGTTAGAGGCAGTGAAATAAGGAGGGAGGTGGAGGTCACAGACCAAGGAAGGAGATGGAGGTTAGGGAATAGGGAAGATAGAGAGGGCGTAAGCCGAACAGCGAAGCCACCATGAAAGGAGCCCACGGCAGGTGTTAGGGTTGGGGGGAATAGGGAGGGAGGGGGGGTTCACGGACCAAGGAAGGAGATAGAGGAGCCATAAATAAAGGGGGGGACAAACCACACGAAAAGGAAGGGAAAGGAGTATTATTTAATGGGTCGGATAATTATTTAGGGTGCAAGGGTTGATATATGTTCCGGCCCAACCACGAGATTTGCCCGCTCACGAGCTGGCCGGCCCAACCACGAGATTTTCCGACTTTTGGTTCGGCCGGCCAGCTCACGAGCGGGCTGGCCCAACCACGAGTAATTAGAAATAGAAGTAACGTATTTCACGAGCGAGTGGCCCACACGGGCGAGTGGCCCACCAAAACACCAGAACGCGTCAACTTAACTACAGTCAACATGCCGCAACCAACACAAGCCAAATCCTCTAATCAGGAGGGTAGAATACTATTCGCTATTAGTGCAATTAAACAAGGCTAATCTCAAAGTGTTCGAGAAGCTGCAGCATCGTACGATATCCCTCGAACGACACTACGTCAACGAATTCAAGGAATGGCTTCCTAACGCAACTCTACCCCTAACTCACAGAAGTTGACTCCGTACGAAGAGTCAGCTCTTGTTCAGTATATCCTTGACCTAGACTCACGTGGATTTCCACCCTAGCCATAAGCTATACAAGAAATGGCAGACCTACTACTCTCCGAACGAGGCGAGAGCCCTGTTAGGATAAACTAGACTACTACCTTTATTAAGCGTCGTACGGAAATCAAATCAAAGTTCAGTTAGAAGTACGATTACAAACGAGCAAAATGCGAAGATCCTAAGATAATTTAAGAGTAGTTCTCTCTCGTACGAAACACAGTTGCAAAATATAGCATCTTAGAGCAGGATATCTACAACTTTAATGAAGCAGGTTTTGCAATGGGAGTTATTGCTACTACGAAGGTAGTTACACGCTTAGAAGCAAAGAGTCGTCTGAAGACTATACAGCTAGGAAATAGGGAATGGGTGTCAATTATCTAAGGTGTTAATTCGTACGGATGGGCACTCCTACCATTCATCATTTTCAAGGCGTAGAATCACCTCTCTGCTTAGTACGAGGACTTAGGATTACCAGACGATTAGGTGATTACGCTAAGTGAGAATGGGTGGACTTCAAATTTAATTGGATACGAGTGGATTTAACACTTCGATCGACATACAAGCACTCGTACGATCGGAACCTATCGCCTTCTTATTCTTAATGGACATGAGAGCCACATCTCTGCTCAATTTCAACACTACTATATAGAACAGAAGATAATTACCCTCTGTATGCTACTATACTCCTTATATATTCTTCAGCCACTTAGCGGGTTCCAGAGGCCTTTAGTAGCCCCTCAAGGCAGAGCTACGGCAACTGGCTTACTGGGGCAGGCCGGGTTCTGGCTACAGGTCAGCTCCAAGAACTCGACCTACAGGCTGTTCAGCAGCAGGTCAAGAACTCGAAGAAGCCCCGGCTAGGCCGGGGCCGACTCCAGGTTGGAGGTGAGCTCCGGGCTTCTGAAGCCTACGAGCTTCAGGCCCAGAAAGCCGAGCTTCAGGCCCAGAAGCTCGCTGCGGCCAAAGCCCGGAAGCTGAGCCAGGCCCATAAGCAAGCCCAGAAGCAGCTCCACCGGGCAGGAATTAAAGCCCGGAAAGCTGAGCGCCTCCGGAAGAAGAGCGTGGCTCAGCTTACCAAATCGGGCCTCCCAATTCCTCCGGAGTTGGAAGACCCAATTACTGACCCAGAAGCTGATTCTAGGTCAGAATATGAGAGTGCAAGTGAGGGTGGGAGCGGGCGTGGGAGCGGGCGTGGGAGCGGGCGTGGAAGTGAACAAAGTGAGAATTTCGTAGATTTGGATTTTTAAGTATCTTTACATACAAATTACTATAGTTGGGTACTTACGGTCGCAATTTGAAAGTACGCACTTGCTTCCACCTGTAAGCGAGTGTACGCACTCGCTTCCCACCACGATTACATGTACGTTATAGTTTATCCTTAAACTACTACTTAAGCTAGAATTGCAGCAACCTTAACCCCGTTTGTGTTAACAGGCCCAACTCTCATCACAGGGATATAAGGTTTAGGGTCTCGATTCTCAATCCTCTTGAAATTCCTCGCAAACCTCGCAACCATATAGCATGCTTCGGTAGTGACAAGAAGCTGAGCAGGACACCGTCTAGGTCCTCCGCCAAAGGGCACGAATTTCCAGTAAGGCCGCATACTATCCCAGCGATCTGGATTGAACTCATCTGCGTCTTCACCCCAAACATCTTTGTCACGATGCATGACCGATTTATTTACCTGTATTACATCGCCTTTCTGAACGAAAATGGGGGATTTGCCGTCTGGACCACCACCAAGAGGAAGTGTGCTATTTTTCAGCGCCATGCGTACCTGAGTAACTCCGTTGGGGTACAGTCGGTGTGCTATTCATTGTATCAGCCTTACATGTAAAACAATTCCCAGTGATAACTTTAGGAACTTACTTTCGTTCAAGACAGCGTTTAGATATTTCATAGACCTTAAGACTTCATATGTGAGGCGCACATCGCCATATGAGAGGACCTCCTCACGAACCTTAGCATAAACATCGGGAAAGCGGGCAAGGTTCCAAAAAACATTGCTGATGAAAATCGACGTTGTATCATTGTTCGGAACAAATAGAAGAAGCATATGCGAACGCAACTCTGCCCTCTCATTCTTGAGATTGTTTGCCATGGACCAGAGAAGATCAGTGCGTTCTTCCCGTTTCTCGGATGCTGAAAGGTCTGTTTTACTCGAAATATTGCGTAAATCGTGCTCATCCACCTCTTCGTAAGTCTTTGCAATTTGTCTGTCGATGAAATCATGGACTTTGTCAACTGCATCGAACCATTTCGGATCCCTGAAAAGCCAAAGCCACTTACTCATCTGCAAACGAAGACGGAGTCCACGCAGCACTGCTGTCATAGCCCATGCAATCTCTGCCCTCTCTGGAAATTTCAGGGAACTGATGGATTCTCCGAAGAGAAAATCGGTAGAGGTATCCAAAAACTATTTATTGTTGGCCAGACTTCTAATCAAACGCGATGAGAGACTGACTTACCCATCGCTGCAACAGGATCTGCATATCAAAAGTTGACCCATCTTTGGGAATCAGATTAATCATGTTATCAGTATGCTTCTCCAATCTATCTGTGTTCGAGAATGCTTCCCGAGTGAAATAAGGCTTAATGAGGAGGCGGCTTACTTCCCACATATGTCCATCAGTGGTATTAACTCCTCTATCAGCAAACGGCATTGATGCGCCGTTCAGACGACGCATTGGCTCCACCCCAAAATCTTTCCAAACCGTGGCCGAGAGTGCCTTCATATTTTCTGGTTCAATGGTGTAGATGAATCTGGTGCCGAGAAAGTTGATAGTGAAAGTTTTTGCCCGTGATGTCTTGTGCATGTTTTTAAGCCACAAGAGGTATTTGTGGTTCTTCAGTGCGGCCCCCATGGAGAAAGCAACGTCAAAGCCTAGAAAGGGATCCCATTGAGGATAACTCGGGATTCTTCCACAGCCATTTGCCTTTTGGGAGCGAAAATGTTGTAGTTTCTTTAAACCCCCACCCGGGAAGAACCACGCCGCTGCCAAACAGAGAATATAGGGCCATGCATTGATGATTTGGATGACGGCGATATGAACTAAGTTCTTCAATGAGGATTGTGTTAGAATCCGACAGTATTGCTAGGCTTCCGAGGAGATAAGGGAGTAGGGGGGTGAGATAGCCATTCATTAACTTACCGAACTACTAAGAAGCAGCATCATGAATATCTATAAAACCTAATACAATCTTTAGACCGTAGCTTCGTAAGTCAAAAGGTGGACTGGTGCTATTAGGTAGAAGGATAAGGGGAGTGATATGCCATCCCAGTAGACTTCTATGGTACCTAAAATAGAGCGCTTTCTTCATTCTGTCGGTATCTAAAGCCTTCCGTTTGACAAAGGTCCGTGGAAACCGAGGATGGCAGAGTCAGTATAGTCCGTATAATCCGTATAGTCCGTATAATCCGTATAGTCCGTATAATCCGTATAGTCCGGATAATCCTTATAGTCCGGATAATCCTTATAGTCCGTCCACTCAACACCCCTAGCAAAACAACCGATGATTTGTCAGCAACAGTATCACCCGGTTTTCTGTAGTGTGTAGAATTTGTTCCTCATTCATTTTGAGAGCATGTTGGACAGCCCCCTAGAGGCTTCTCACGAATTTTATTTACCTCTCATTAATGGCTGTTAGCGAAGAAGGTGTTATCTCGTCGGCGTCCTCCCTCGACAGCCAACGGGGGACTGTACCATATTCTGTAACGACAATTTTATTCTGTTTCGCTGCCTTCTTGGGCCTAAAATTGGTCTATCATGTCAAGACCAACGTGGGTTCTACTAAACTTTTTTTCCCTCATCAAAAGAATTGATGCAAAGTGCATTTTAATCCCGGACTTGGCTGACATAATGTATAGAAAAAGAAAAAGATTCCAATCATGGACATGGATGGCGTAACGATTAAAGAATTCTACCAAAATACGCAGCATCTTAGCAATTAGTTGATTGTTTCCCACATAATGCGTCCAGCGGCTGTGCTAATGTTTTGCAGTCTCCAGCTTTCCAACAAGGGCAAAGTTCTGGCCGAGGATGAGCCATATGTAATTCGTGATAGCCAAGCTCGAATACTTGTTATACATGCAGCAGAGCATGTTCGAGAGTTTTTCCGTAATGACGAGAAAGGCAAGTCGGGAATATCCAGGCGTTGGCTTCCTTAGTATTGGCTTTAACATTTGTATACTCGTATTTAGATCACTTTCCTCCGAAGCACCTGCACGACTGGAATTCTCTTCAAATGTACAAAACCAAGAAATTCCTTATTTAAAATTTCATACATGCTAAAGAACCTCAGAAACATTAATGGACCGCGGAGTGAAGTCCCTGCTATCCGAAGGACAGAAATCTTCGGAATAATTCGCCGCCACTTGGATATGGAATTTTCACCAGATAGAGCTCTTGAATTAATACGGTGGATGTCAAAAGAAGTGGATAGATGGTTAACAGCTAGGTGGGCAGTAATCCATATAGCTAATGGCAACCAACGGGGAAACAGAAGTAGTGAGGACGAGAAGGACAAGGTAAAGCGAGCATCCCAAGACCTAGTATTCTGTGTCATCGGACGGAGTTTATACGGGGACGCTATAGATGACGAGAATGTAAGTGATACTTGGAAACCTGTAAATGCTATCTGGTTAGAAAATTTACTCACAAATCTCAGGTTCTGTCAAAATTGCTTGGTATCTATTCACAGTATACGAAACTATTAGTGCGGGTATTTGAGCCGGTAGGAGAGAAGAAAAAGCTACTATTTAGCTCTATGCCTAGAGCTGCAGATCAGAAAGCAGAGATTTTACTCAAGGAATGGGAAAGTTTTAACTTAAACATCTTTTCATCGGCACAACAGGTAAGAAACACCAAAAGACACGCCATTGCAGTAAAAAACGTTGATGAGTATTTATAGCACAAATTATCGTGTCCTATTGAAAAGATATTTCAGGTTGTGAAATCGAAGGGCAAAATAGCAGTGAATGAAGTAAGTGCCTTTTCATGCGGTGTCATGTTCATTATTAGATGATGGGGAATGTGGGAGAAAAACTAACATGTCTCTTAGTTCCTTTATGCTACCCTCAATATCCTTTTCACAAATATTGAATCGATAACGAAAGTACTTGTGTTTCTAATCAACTCTCTCGATCAAGACTTGTGCCTCCGGTCTTTAATAAGCGCTGAAATCAAGGACGAGAAGGCATGTCTATCTTATAATCAACCACAATATATCAACAGTTTGAACACGATTCTACAATGTGTTGTGTTGGAAAGTCTCCGTTTGAACCCAATAACATGTTAGTCTGTCTTCTTACTCTTTTACTTTCAGCTTCTCATCGAAGTTGAAGTCTGCCTTGGAAACCAAATTTCTAACCCTTTTTGATCCTAAATTTAGTATTCACTCCTCCATCTTGCACCGCGATTGAGAAAGTAATTGGCCGCTATCGTATACCTGCAGGAACTCCAACCATTATCGACGTGCATCGCCTTAACCGCAACCCTCTGACATGGGGAGCAGACGGTAACCAGTTCCGACCCGAGAGGTTTAAAGAGATTGGGGAGATACAGCGAAAATACGGGTTTGTGAAGTTTGGACTTGGTGATGAGGAGGGGTACCTGGCTAGGAACATGTTGGAGACTTTATTGAAGTGCGTGGCTATGGGTGCAGCGGAGATATACGAAACTTCCTCTGAAAATTAAGATACATCATTGAGAACATCCATGATCCAATATCTAAACTATATTTTGATAAAGTTCAAAGGTTATCTTGGATTGCATAGATTTATGAGTAGAAAAAGCTGTTACGGAATTACCAAAGACCAATATGGTCAAAGTCTTAGATTTTCTATGAGCAGCTACAAAACAGGCATGCCATTTCTAATTTAATTTAAGGATGAGTCTTCATTTCTGTGATGTAAATATTAATAACGACCAATGCTAAGTCAATACACCATCCCCAATACGATAGATTAACTTGACACCCGGCAACTCTCCCCTTCGCACCACATTTAATCCATTAATAACGCCCTCTAAACCACCTCCCCTCTCTTCGACAGGATGGGCTTCAATAAGCCCAACATCCAAAAGTGACTCTGAATATTCAAACCAGTGCTCTGCAAAAGCCCTATCCTTCGGTCTTGGTTTTCTTGCATACGGCCCCACCATATTGATCGGCTTGTTGAACATTGTAAATGCCAAGATCCAGCCAGGTTTCACGTTGCGCCGGGTATGCGAACGAGTAGGATAGACGTCTAAAGCCATGTATCGACCGCCCTTAGTGCTGATGGCTCCGTAACAAATTCTCATCGAAGTCGAGTCGGTTATGCAGTCAAAAGCGTAAGCCAGCGAGTTTTGCGTGAATGTGCGAATATCAGAACTACACTGGGGTGATCGGTAGTCAAAAGTCTCTGTGGCTCCTAGCTCTTTTGCTCTTTTGGAGCTGCGAGGCGAGCATGTGGTTACAATACGAACCCCGGATCTGTAATGGTTCGTCAGATGAGGCTTTCCTGTTTTGCTTGCTACTAATTCGCATATGAAACAATTGCGACTTTAGCTCCCAATCGGCTCACCTTTTTAACAGCTGAATTGCTAATCCTCCTGTCGCTGTTCCGCCGCCATAGACAAGGACAAAGTTGGGTTCATTTGACCGTTCCATTGGCACGAGGGGTTTGACTGTTGCTGCGACAGGATATGGCAAGTTCAATTCAAGATATAATGCCATACCTACTGTTACCAATCCTACCCCTAAACTTGTTGCGACTTTGTATGACATCGCAGAGGGGAGGCGGAGGACCAGATCTCCTGGAACAGTCAAATACTCGGCGAAGGCTCCATCGTCGTGTGAATCTGGATTATTGCCGTGTACGAAACCACAGACTCGGTCACCAATGATGAGATTTCTCTTCACTGCTGGTCCTTTGTAGACTACCTCTCCTGAAAAGTCACATCCCACCGTCGCTCCAACGACTGGAGATAAATCTGCGGCTTTCGAATCAAAGGGATTGATGGCCACGCAAATTACTCTTACAAGAATTTCATCGTCTTCTGGTATAGGGACTATAGAATTTTCTGCGATGTAAACTTCTCTAGCACCTTTAATCTTTAGCGCTCGCTGCGTTGCAGGAATGGAACCGGCCATATCGTGTTAATATTTAAGGGAGCGAAAAGAAGGATGCTGAGTAGTGTTTACTAAGTCTAGTAGGCATTTGTAGATGAGATAAACATGAGTGAGATAAACATGAGTGTACTATTCTGGATGCCTTATGATAAGCTAAGTGGCTTTTTTGTTGCTTTTCCCGACTAGATCCCCGGGCTCTTGAACAAGGGTATGGTTGGTTATCTCCGAGTTCTGGTTTGAATTGTCCGTCAATTTTTTCCTCCACTTCGTGAAACCCCGGTGTTGAAAACAGTAGATATGTGGGTCAACAACCTTGTTGAATTGAGCGGTGCGTATTGAGTAACCAGACCAGGGAGCAGACCATGATACGAACACAAATATACAAAAATGGTGGTGGCCGTAGTACTTTTCTGTAAGACTCACGGCATTTGTAGTATGTAAATATGCAAAGGCCCGGATTTAAGAGTCGCAGTACCGCGAATAATTGTTTATCGACATATACAAACAAGGCTACTAGGCACTAAAGCGTCCGGAGATAATGCGGAAGAAGCTTCGGAGGACTATATATTTTGTCCCTAGTTTTTTCCGGGCAATTAATTTTCTCATAACGCGTAGTAAGCAAACCACGGGGATAGATGGTAGGTGAAATTCTCATCCTTACCGTGCTTTACCGAGAGCCACGCGAGAGATCTCGAGGCACCTAAAACTCTACACTCGTGAATTAAATGGCACAATGCAGGGATAATTATCATTCTGTAGACTAGTATAAAAATTACCTAGATAAAAATTCATTCGATGTTGTTTCAACTGTTGTCTTGACTTTCTGCAAAATCACCACTTGCAAAATAAAATCACAATGGTAGAGCCCACTGCAATCATTGGCTCAGCCTGTCGCTTTCCCGGTGCTTGTGATTCCCCTTCCAAGCTATGGGAACTGCTAAAGGACCCAAAAGACGTGCTGAAAGATTTCTCTCCAGAGAGATTGAACCTTTCAGCATTTTACAACGAGGATGGAGCACATCATGGCAGTACAGATGTACAGAATAAGGGTTACCTACTTTCTGAAGACCCTCGAGTCTTTGACGCATCATTCTTTAACACTAGCCCCTTGGAAGCAGACGAAATGGACCCCCAGCAGAGAATACTTTTGGAGACTGTTTATGAAGCATTAGAGTCAGCTGGCTGCAGTATTTATCAAATACAAGGCTCGCTCACATCTGTTTTTGCAGGTCTCATGTGCGGCGATTTCGAACATATTCAAGGTCGCGACTTGGAGACTTTACCCACATACCACGCAACGGGTACATCAAGGAGTATCATCTCCAATCGGGTGTCTTATTTTTTTGATTTAAGAGGCCCTTCAATGACTATTGACACTGCCTGCTCGAGTTCACTTGTCGCCCTCCACCAAGCAGTGCAAAGCTTAAGGAATGGCGACACAGACATGGCGATTGTTGCCGGAGCAAATCTCATTCTTGACCCAACCATGTATATAGCGGAATCGAAGCTTCACATGCTGTCACCTGATTCTCGATCCCGGATGTGGGATAAATCTGCGAATGGATATGCTCGTGGAGAGGGATTTGCTTCCATTGTTCTGAAACCGCTCAGTCGGGCTTTAAAAGAACAAGATCATATCGAGTGTTTGGTGAGGGGCACAGCTGTCAATTCTGATGGACGTTCCAATGGAATTACTGTTCCCAGCGCAGCTGCTCAAACATCGCTTATCCGAAGTGCGTACCAGGACGCAGGATTAGATCCGATTCGCGACCGTTGTCACTTTTTCGAGGCCCATGGCACAGGAACCAAAGCAGGAGACCCGGTGGAGGCACGGGCAATTCGAGACGCGTTTTTTCCTGTAAAAGACGAGAAAAATTCATCGGAGAAGCTTCTTGTTGGCTCAATCAAGACTGTGGTGGGCCATCTCGAAGGTTGTGCCGGACTGGCAGGCGTGCTCAAAGCGTCCCTAGCAATTCAGCATCGAAGCATACCACCCAACATGCATTTTAATGAACTGAATCCTGAGATTTCTCAGTTCTACGATCACCTCAAAGTTCCTACCCAACTCACGTCGTGGCCACAGATAGATGGTGGGCCCTTACGAGTAAGTGTGAATAGTTTTGGTTTTGGCGGAACCAACGCACACGCTATTCTTGAAAGCTACGAGCCTGAGGAAGACAAGACTCCCCAAGGCCACCATATCAGTGAAGAGAATTCCATGGAAGAGCGTTTTGTCGGACCCTTGATAGTGTCTGCGAATTCCGCCTCGTCACTTTTGACAAGTGTGAAAAAGCTCTCGGAATATATCAGACATAGTCCTACCGTAAATTTGGCAGACCTGTCGTGGTGTTTGCAGACTAGACGCTCCAACTTTCCAGCCAGAGCTTTCTTCTCTGCTGCAACCCGCGGAGATCTCCTAGATTTTATGGCCAAGCATATAGAGGATGCGGCAACGTCGGCTGCAGTTGGTGCTGGAGCTGGTGCTCAAGTTGCAACGTCGCGGTCAAACGCTCCGGAGGAGCGTCCAGGTCTCCTCGGTATATTTACTGGCCAAGGCGCACAGTGGGCTACCATGGGTCGCAGTTTAATAAAATACTCTCCATTATTCCGAGAATCAATTGAAAACTGCGAGAGATCTTTAGCGGAACTGCCTAGAGATGCCCCCGAATGGTCCCTCCAGCAACAGCTGATGGCCGACGAAACAACGTCGCGCATTGCAGATGCTACGATATCTCAACCTCTGTGTACAGCTATCCAAATTGCTTTAGTAGATCTTCTCTCGGCCGCAGGCATCGAGTTTCTTGCCGTTGTTGGTCACTCATCTGGTGAGATTGCTGCTGCATATGCGGCAGGAACTTTGTCGTCTAAAGGTGCTATGTGGATCGCATACTATAGAGGTTTGTATGCGCATTTGGCCCAAGGAGCTGATGGTAGGCAGGGAGGTATGATTGCTGTAGGTGCTTCTTACGACAATGCGGTTGAATTCTGTGCTAGACCTCAATACTTGGGCCGTTTAGATGTCGCGGCTAATAATGCGGCGACGAGCGTCACGCTCTCCGGCGACTTGGACGCCATTGACGAAGCAAAGATATACTTTGATGAACAGAAGATCTTTGCAAGAAAGCTGAATGTGGACACTGCATACCACTCCCATCATATGCGCCCTTGCGCTGCACCATATCTGCAAGCGCTTGAAGCTTGTGACATTCACGTCAGCCCTCCAAAGGAAAACTGTACTTGGGTTTCGAGTGTTTGGGGAAACTCTGATCTTTTGGAGGAAGGTCTCGAAGTACTAGCCGGTCAATACTGGGTGGATAATTTACTGAAGCCTGTCCTCTTCTCCACTGCCATCGAATCTGCTCTTTTGAGCGCTGGTCCATTTGATATGGTGGCCGAGGTCGGTCCACATCCTGCTCTCAAGGGTCCAGTCACGCAGATTCTGAAGTTCGCATCAAAAGCTCGGGTACCCTACTTCGGTTTGATGCGGCGACATGATGATGAGGTAGAGGCATTTTCCAGCGCTATTGGGTACGTCTGGCAGCATCTGGGACTATCATCTGTGGACTTTGATGGATATCGTAAAGCCTTGACTTCTACTGATTCGCCAGAGCCCAAGTTGATCAAGGGGATTCCATCATACTCGTGGGATCATGGTAGAGTACACTGGAAAGAGTCACGCATCTCTCGAAATCTCCGTCTTCGAGATTCTCAGTACCACGAGCTTCTTGGGCGAAGAGTACCGGATGACACAGACGATCAGATGTGCTGGCGAAACATTTTGCGTCCGAATGAGATTCCGTGGGTTAGAGGTCATGCATTTCAAGGCCAGATTGTCCTCCCTGGATCAGCCTATATCTCAATGGGTATTGAGGCGGCGAAGAGACTTGCTGCCGGGCAAGTTGTGAAAATCATTGAACTGCGAGACTTCACTATACCACGGGCGGTGATCCTTCAGGACGGGCGTTCTTCTGAACTGGTTACCGCTATCCGGCGTATCTCTAATGGAGCTTCGACAGACGACAATAACATCCTCCGGGCTGAGTACGCTTGCTATATATGCGCCGATGAGGGTTCTGGTTCTCCAGAGCTGACATGTACGGGTCAAATACAAGTCTATCTTGGTGACGATTCAAGAAATGAGCTACCTGTCACCTCTTCTGCCCTACCGAATCTCAACAGTGTGGACCTTGAACGATTCTATTCTACACTTAAGGACATTGGATTAGATTATCAAGACAATTTCTTGAAGATGACTTCTGCAAATCGCACAATGGGATTTGCATCTGCATCTGCGACATGGAGTGGGGAGGAGCTCGGCGCACAGTACTCCGTTCACCCTGCAGTATTGGATGTTGCCTTTCACACGGTCTTTGCAGCATATGCTTCGCCATCGAGTGGCCACCTTATGAATCCGTATCTACCTATTGGATTTAGTCGTGCTATCGTAAATCTGCATCAGTGTCCTAAAGCCGTGGAAGGACAAGTTGTGGTTGACATGAATGGTTTCATTACAAGTTCTTCATCTACATTGATAGAGGCAGATATACAAATACCAGTTCAAGGAGATAGTCAAGTCGGCATTCAGGTCGAAGGGCTGAAGCTTCAAGCAGCCTCGGATCCGAAAGCCTTGAGCGATAGACTACTATTCTCCAAAACTCAATGGGATGTAGATATTGCATGTGGATTCGCCGGTATCGATGACGAAGAGCAAATCCGGGATGACGAAGGGCTTATTGAGGTCATTGAAAGAACAGCGCTATATTACTTCCAACACTTGATCACAACGATTGCTGCTGAAGAATACAAGGATTTTGCATGGCACACTCAGCTTTTGATCGATGCTGTGCGGCATCAACTCAACGCTGTAAGTAATGGGCGGCATCCTGCTGTCAAGCGTGAATGGACGGGGGACTCCAAAGAGGAGGTCTTAGCTATGGCCGATAAATACCCTGGCCAGATAGACTTGGCGATCATGAGAGCTTTGGGTGAAAATCTTGTTTCGATTGTTCGTGGTGAGACTCAAGTCTTGGAGGTTATGATGGAAGATCAAATGCTCAACCGCCTTTATATGGAAGGTTTGGGCTTCAAGCTGATAAATGAAAGTATGGCCCGGGTGATTGGCCAGATTACACACAAACATCCGCAAGCCAACATTCTCGAGATTGGAGCAGGTACCGGTGGGACCACGAGGCAAGTGCTCGACACGATCGGGTCGACGTTTTTCCAATACACGTACACGGATATTTCGCCTGGTTTCTTCGAAAGAGCCGCCGACAAATTTGCTGACCATCGATCTAAGATGGTATTCAAGATACTAGATATTGAGAGGGAACCCGCAGAGCAAGAATTTCAAGATGGATCATATGACATCGTCATGGCTGCAAATGTATTGCATGCTACTCGCTACCTGGGACAAACTCTGCAGAATGTCCGTCGTCTCCTGAAGCCAGGTGGTTACTTGGTGTTGATGGAGGTTACTGGCGATCTTTTGCGACTGCCATTCATCATGGGCTGTTTACCAGGATGGTGGCTGGGAGCCCAATCTGGGGACGAAGGTCGGCGACTAGGACCAGGTGTCTCCCCAGTGAAATGGAATGAGCTCCTCCAGGATGCGGGGTTCTCGGGGGTGGACTCTATTGTACACGACACTCCAGACATCGCAAAACATTCCATATCTATGATTACAAGTCAAGCTGTCGACGACATGGTGGAAGTGCTTCGTGAACCCCTTTCATGTATCCCCTTGCTGCCAGCACAGCAACAGGTCTTGATAATCGGAGGAGAAACATTACGTGTTGCCAAGTTGATAAAAGATGTCAAAAAGCTTCTTTCCCCGTGGAAACACCAGATTACATCTGCCACGAGTCTTGATGCGCTGGACACGATAGACGCGTTGGCGTCAGCCTCAGTCATCTGTCTTACAGAGTTAGACAAGCCTCTATTCTCTACGAGAATGAGTTCTGCCAGGCTGGAGATCTTGCAAGATATTTTACGCAAAGCAAAGAACATTCTATGGGTCACAACAGGCAGCAATTCTGAGAACCCTGAATCCAATATGGTCCCTGGTATTGGTCGGGCACTGGCGGGTGAGCTGGACCATGTCAATTTGCAATTCTTGGATATTCGCGAGATGAGCACTGTCAAAGCAACTCTTCTAGCTGAAGTGTTTATCAGACTAGTTGCGAGAAGCTGGCAAGCCTTCAAAGAGTATGAAATACTTTGGACTGCAGAGCCGGAAATCGCAGTCGATAATGATGGTAACTTGCTCATTCCTCGTACTGTTCCTAATACCGTGCTCAATGAAAGGTATAACGCCTCCCGTCGTCGTATTACCAAGCAAACTACCATGTTGGATTCATGTGTCACAATTGTTATAGATAGAGGTCAGATTTCCTTGACTGGGACTGAGCCTCTACCGAAACGCCGAGCTCTGCCAAGACATACAATCATCAGTGTTCGATATTCTGCGGCCCTTCCGTTTCGAGACCAGGAACCTCAGTTCTTGACGTATGGATTAGTGCACGGCACCGAAAATGAGGCACTGGCACTTTCGAAGTCAAATTCCTCAATTATAGATGTTCTATCCGACCATGTTCTTTTGATCAATCCCACCGACGATAATGATATAGCGGGCTCTTTGCAAGCTGTGGCTAATCGACTAATTTCACGCATTCTTTTCTCAATGGTTCCTGCGAATGGACCGGTGCTATTTTACGAACCCGATGAGATACTTGCTACCGCTATAAGACATGATTCACGCTGGAGTACTAAAAAAGCTGTTTTTGTAACGATGGCTTCATCAAAGACCGAAGATTGGATCACAATTAACCCGTATGCTCTTGGAAGCGTCATCAGGCAACAACTACCCTCAGATGTGCAGAGCATTATCGACTTCTCGGCCCCAGGCGCTCAAAGTCTCAAGTCCTACGTGCAAAAAACGTGTACATTCCAGACTTTTGAGCCTTCTCTAGTTGAACATGGGCTGCATGAATTGAAGCTACGAGATTTACTTGCAGAAAGTTATGAAGAGGTCATCCATAATATTCAGAGCTTGAATCGACCAAACCTCAAAAATACAATATCGATTAAAGATCTTCAAGGAGCCGATGCTGCTACAATCCATTATCCCTATGTAGTAAACTGGTCCCAAGCTCAACCTCTTGATGTCGGGGTTCAAGCTCTCGAAACTGCGGATCTTTTCTCGCCTGTAAAGACCTATTTGATGGTTGGATTGACCGGAGATCTAGGCCAATCCATTTGTGGATTTATGGTTAAAAATGGAGCTCGGCAAATTGCTCTTACAAGTCGGCGTGGCGAAGTTGATCCTTTCTGGCTTAAGGAGATGCAAAGGCAAGGCGCAACAATATGTGTTTATAAAATGAATGTAACCGACAAGAACTCGACCAAATCGGTTTGTCATCTTATAACGCAGACAATGCCACCTATCGCCGGCGTCTGCAATGGAGCGATGGTCCTTTCAGACAAATTGTTCTTGGATATGGACATAGAAAGTTTGAATAGTACTCTTGATCCGAAGGTTGATGGAACAAAACATCTTGATGAAATCTTCTCTGACGATTCGCTTGACTTTTTCATTCTCTTCTCGTCTCTATCAAGTATAGCAGGAAATGAGGGACAGTCAAACTACCACGCAGCAAATATGTTCATGACCAGCTTGGCTACGAAACGCAGAGAGCGAGGCCTTGCTGCGTCTGTTATTCACATTGGAATGGTTGTGGATGCGGGATACATTGTTCGTGCTGGCCGCCGGATTGAGGATCATCTTCGGAACTTGTTTTATCAACCGCTTTCAGAATCCGACGCTCATCATCTATTTGCTGAGGCTGTTCTTGCTGGTCATCCGGATTCAGACCGCCACTATGACATCTGTATGGGTATCGAGCCATTCAAGGATCATCCTGATGCAGAGAGAAGGCCTCCCTGGCTCTCAAACCCTCGTTTCTCTCATTTCAAAATCAGAGACCTTGAGGTTGTAGACCGCAAAGAGGGCAAGGGTGCAGATAATATGCACATTAGACAGCAGTTGGAGAGTGCGACCACGATGGAAACTGCACAAGCTATGCTTCAAGAATCATTTTCAGCGAAACTTGAGTCTATGATGCAGTTGGATCCTGGCACGGTAAACATCAACGTGCCACTTCTTGATCTCGGCTGCGATTCTCTACTTGCTGTTGAAATTCGGACATGGTTCTTAAAGGAGGTCGACGTATATTTACCAGTTTTGAAGATACTTAGCGGCGATACTGTTAGTGACATTTGTCAGGAGGCCGCGAGCCAATACTTAATCTCCAGGTCTGCTGAAGTAGAGGAATCTTCTTCTAGCCCTGTTTTAAAACCCGAAATATCCGCCGATAAAACAGATGCTACTACCGATGACAAGACCAGGCTTAGTGACAGCTCTGAAAGTCTGGAGGAGCAATTTGACACGAGCAGTGTCAATTCTACTGCATCATCTGAAACTCCCAATACCGGAACAAGCTTCGGGGGTGGGTTCGTTCATGTTGACGCCAACAAAGTAAGGGGATTTCCACTTCTGTCTAAGGCTCTTCCAAGCGGCGAACTCATGAACTCAGATGTCGGACCTCAAAGATCCTTAAGTCGAGCTGAGAAGATGTCCTATGCCCAATCCAGACTCTGGTTTCTGACGGAGTACCTAGAATCCCCGACAACATACAACTTAACAGTATCGTATAATATCCACGGTCCTTTTAACGTGGCAAGGTTTCAACGTGCTTTATCGGCTGTAGCGGTTCATCATAAGTCCCTATGGACATGTTTTTACAGGGATCCAGATAGCGGCGAGCCTGTGCAAGGCATATTGAGGTCTCCAACGTGCTCTCTCAAGTATGTCCAGCCTGCCAACCAGAAGGATATTGATGATGAGTTCGAGTTGCTCAGGAATCACACCTGGAATCTAGCACTAGGGGACACTTTCACTGCAACACTCTTCTCTGTCAGCCCAGGCTCGCACACTATCATATTTGCATATCATCACATAATAATGGATGGTGTAAGTTGGTATATTTTTTTGCGAGATTTAAGAATGGCGTATGATATGAAGCCGTTGCCTACCCCTAAAAAGCAATACATCGATTTTGCGATAGAGCAAAGACGTGCAGTTGAACAGGGTGCTTTTGAAAGCCATCTTAAATTCTGGAAGAGTGTGCATTCGCCGCTACCTCAGGTCATTCCATTACTTCCCTTTGCGTCTGTCCAAGAAAGGAAATCAATGACGACATACGAAAGCCTTACAATTAATAAAGATATGGGACGCTTTCTTACCGCTAAGATCAAGGCTGCTTGTCAGATGTTACGAATTACGCCATTTCATTTCCATTTAGCCACGATTCAAGTTATGCTGTCCAAATTTCTCGGAATTGAAGATCTGTGTATCGGCGTTACTGATGCAAACCGTGCAGATGACGATATAGATGAGACTATTGGTTTCTTCCTCAACCTACTACCATTGCGTTTCCACGTCGAGAAAAGCAATACATTCACAGAATTGGCCAAGTCGACATCGAAGACAGTTTTTTCAGCTTTGAAACATTCCAATGTTCCTTTTGATGTTGTCTTGGATAATCTTCAAGTTCCCCGCAATTCGTCGCACAGCCCTCTCTTTCAAGTCGCTGCCAATTACCGAACAGGAGCCATGGCTGACATCAATATTGGAGACTGCAAAATGACTCTTGGACCTGTCGAAGATGCAAGAAACCCGTACGATATAGGCTTCGGCATTTTTGAATCTTCTTCTGGATCTTGTACCTTGCAGGTCACTGCTCAGAGTTACCTATACAATGGCGAGGCCACAAATGTCATAATGGACGGCTATTTCAACCTATTGGAGAGATTCTCCTCAGATGCGTCGATAGAGATACAAGATTGTGAGCTATTTGATTCTATACAAGCTCAGCAGGACCTTAGCCTCGGAAAGGGTCCTCGGGTTGAGTATGACTGGCCGCAAACTTTTCCCGAACGATTAGAGTTCATTTCTCAAGCTCATGAGGACCGCATTGCTATCAAAGACCAATACGGTGTGGTCACATACTTGGAAATAACTGAGCAAGTTGAAAAGCTTGCTGCTACCATCGTTCAGACCGAAATACCTCACTCATCTCGGATCGCGGTCCTTTGTCAGCCATCCGCAGTCTTCGTTACTTGTCTGTTAGCTATTCTGAAGTCTGGAAATATCTTCGTGCCCCTTGATATTAGCTTGCCACAAACAACGCATGCTGAAATTCTCAAGGGCTGCAATCCTTCTTTGATACTTTGCGACAATGAAACTTTAGAGGCAGCCCACACGCTGTCTGGCAATCGATTTAGTGCGATAAATGCGTCCAAACTACCAATTGGCTTGAAGTCAAAGCCTGTATACGCCAAGTCTCAGTCCAAAGATCCAGCATTCTTGCTGTACACTAGCGGATCTACAGGTGCCCCGAAAGGTATCTTACTTAGCCAAGCTGGATTTATCAATCACCTAGCTTTGAAAACCAACGAGCTATCTTTGGATAGAGAGATTGTTTTGCAACAGAGTTCTTATGGCTTTGACATGTCTCTTACTCAAATATTCTGTGCCCTGGCAAATGGAGGTACCTTGGTGGTTGTTCCACAGGCAGCACGAGGGGACCCTGTTGAGATTTCAAGGCTGATGCTCACTGAGAGGGTGACATTTACTATCGCCACCCCATCAGAATATCGTATGCTCCTCAAGTATGGCAACGAATCCCTCAAGAAATGCACTTGCTGGCGCCACGCATGTATGGGTGGTGAAGTAGTCACTGACGGCTTGATTGAAAATTTCTCTCGTCTCAGTATCTCGTCCCTCAGCCTTACAAACTGTTATGGGCCTACCGAGATATCTCTCGCCACATCTTTTAACAGGATATCTACTCGGTCTACAGCAGCTAGTGGCTCGTCAGGTTATGCATCGGTTGGAAAGGCATTGCCAAATTACTCTGTCTATATCGTTAATGAAGATGGCAAACCTCTCCCAAGTAACTACCCCGGAGAAATTTTCATCGGTGGCGCTGGTGTTGCTCTAGGCTACTTGAATCTCCCTGTACTCACCAATTCTAAGTTTGTTCGAGACATCTTTGCGTCACAAGAAGATACTGCAAAAGGATGGACCCAAATGTACAAAACAGGGGACATGGGACGATTACTATCTGACGGGACCTTGATTTTCATGGGTCGCAAAGATGGCGACACTCAAATCAAACTTCAAGGAATACGCGTAGAGTTAGAAGATGTGGAAAATGTTCTTATACAGACCTCACAGAGACTGATTTCGGAAGCCGTTGTTACTGTTAGAGGAGATCCACAATTCCTTGTTGCCCACGTTGTTTTGGAGGACGGAAAAAGTAACTCAACTTTGCAGAGCCTCCTGAAAGATCTACCTCTTCCACGATACATGTGTCCAGCAAGGATTGTTCCCCTTGCCCACTTACCACGCAATGCCAATGGAAAGATTGACAGACGACAAATCGAGTCCATGGCCCTCCCAGCTATGAGTCAAAACTCAAAACCACAGAAAGTTTTAACTTTGGCCGAGGGCGAGTTAAGATTGCTTTGGGAAGAGGCTCTTGGGCAGACAATTACGAGGCATCAGCTGAGAAGTGATTCCGACTTCTTCATGGTTGGTGGTAGTTCAGTACTTCTGGTGGCTCTACAAGGTGCCATTCGAGAAGTTCTTGGAGTTTCCACCCCATTATTTGAGCTTTACCAAGCGAGTACACTAGGTCGTATGGCTGCAATGATCCATTCGAAGAAGAGAAAACATCTGCCAGAAGATGATATTGATTGGCGTGCGGAAACTTCATTCTCACATTCACAATCAAACAGCCTAGGCCGGCGTATGAAACTCCAACAAGTCAAAGAGTTCAACAAAGAAGTTCTTTTAACTGGCATAAACACCTTTCTTGGTTCCGAGATTCTTCAGTCATTGCTCAGAGATTCCAATATCAAGAGGGTCCACTGTGTTGCCGTTCCACCAAACACACAGGATGTGCTCTCGTTTTCCCAAAAGATAGTAATATATGAAGGCACGCTCAACGATGTAGCTCTTGGGCTCTCTCAGCAGAATCAAACAAAGCTGGAAACAACAATTGATTTGATTATTCATGCCGGAGCCACCGGACATTGTCTTAACAACTATTCTTCTATCAAGTACCCCAATTTCATGTCGACACGTTTACTTGTCAATCTCGCGCTCGCTCGACTGATTCCGATAAAATTTATATCTTCTAATCGCGTCACTCTGCTCTCTGGTATCTCAGCATCACCACCAGTCTCCTTCTCATCTCATCCACCTAATATTGATGGATCTGAAGGTTACACAGCATCTAAGTGGGCTAGTGAGGTATATCTTGAAAATGCAGTGAAGTCGACGGCAGGGCTGAGTGTACTGGTACATCGTCCGTGTGCAGTTACTGGAGACAGAGCGCCCAGTGAAGATGCCTTGAATGCACTACTGAGATACTCGGTACTCTTGCGTGCCGTCCCACGTTTCCAGAATTTCGAAGGCTTTTTGGACTTCCGGGATGTACAAGAAGTTGCAAATGAGATTACGCGGGAACCCCTCGTTAAAGGATCCGGGATAAGATTTCAGCACCATTCAAGTGAGGTCAAGGTGCCTGTAAGGCAGTTCGGACAGCGTCTGGAAGAGATTTACGGTGATGAATTCAAAGAGATTAGTATGCCGGAGTGGATTGAGGGCGCGCGGAAATTTGGTCTCGACATGCTAATCACGACTTACTTGGAGTCTCTAGTTGAGAAGAAAGAGAGCATTACTTTTCCTTACCTTGGTGAAGGGTTTTAAAAATTTAGATAGTATTGATTTTGTAAGATTATGGAAGTATCATATATGTTCCGGCCCAACCGCGAATAGTTGCCCAATACGCGGGGTATTATATAGGATATTGTAGATAGAATTATAACGTTAACCTTCAACTATTAAAATGGACCCTACTATTGCTCAGATTAATCCGTTCCCTCAGGACGTTCGCACTGCTTTTCAGACCTATATTCATAGCTTTACCTATGTTAATAGAGAGCGGCTAGACTACTTAAAATACCGTCAAATATACCTCTATCTTGAGAACCTACTATTGAAGCCAACAACCCAAGCAGAGTCACGACTAAAGCACCGTGCTCAATCAGAGTTTGAGATTATACATAATAAGCTCTACCGGAAGCCTGACTCTAAGTTCCAAAGCCCACGATGTGTAGTTCTAGAAAGCGAGGCTTTTGATACTATTGTTAATGAACACCTACAGCTCCTACATGCAGGCTGGTCAAAGACATGGAGTATTCTACAACGGAAGTTCTACAGGCTAAAGCGAGAAGAAGCAGAGTTCATAGTAAAGCGATGCAAGAACTGTACACTAAATCGACCAAATACAACAAAAGCTCCGTTAGTCCCTATTATAAGTGGCAGGGCTTGGGAAAGGGTTCAAATTAATCTAATTAATATGCGACACGAGCCTTCAGGACAATATAAGTGGATTCTACATATAAAGGATCACTTCTCAAAATATACGCAGCTATATCCATTAAAGAGTAAGCATGCAGAGCCGATTGCAGACTGCTTTGCTCTCTTTATTGCAGCCTTCTTACCTCCTAAGATTATGCAAGCCGATAATGGGAAGGAATTCAAGGGGGCTCTACTACTCCTACTACGCAAGTATGGAATTCAAGTAGTAAATGGAGCACCACGGTCACCACAAACGCAGGGCCTTGTTGAGCAGGCAAATGGAGTTGTTGAGAATAAGCTACGAGCATGGAAAATGGACCACGGGTCTACAGAGTGGAAGGATGGGCTACTTGAGGTCACGCTTGCAATGAACACCCAAATCCACTCTACTATTGGGTGCGCACCAGCAGAGCTACTATTCCGAGACAGGAGTTCTCATATTGACTGGCTTAATAGCCAAGCCCGGAAGGATCTCCCAATTGGAGTTGAGCAGGAGGACCCAACTATGGCACCGATTTTTGAGAGTGAGCTTGAGCCCGAAGCTCTAATTGACCCCCAGCTCTGTAGAGCGCCAGAGCTCGGAATTGAGCGCTCTGAGCCCAATTCCGAGCTGAGCTCTGGCTCTGGCTCTGAGCCCGAGCCCGAGCCAGAGCCAGAGCCAGAGCCAGAGCTCAATTCTAGGCTCAGAGCTCGGGCCCGAGCCCAGCTCCACCAAGCGCCAGAGCTTGGAATTGAGAGCTCCCACTCTGAGCCTGAGCTCTCAATTGAGCTTGAGCTCCGGCGTGGGAGCCGGGCTCGAGTGCCAGCTCAGCCTAGGACTGAGCTAGCAGCTGACCTAGTAATTGAGAAAGCTGTAGCAGCTACTCAAAGAGCAAGGGTTTCTATGATACGCAAGTACACTAAAAAGCATGATATCCAACACTTTGGTATTAGGGCTATAGTCTCTATAAAGGTTCCTTAAGAGGATAGAACCTCAACAGATAATAAGAGGTTATTTGCACGCATTTTAGAAGAGCCTCACCTATACTAATACTAGGTTCTAATAGTCTCAGGTATCATACAACGCCTTATACCTATAAAATCACTTAGGGTTGTAGAGCAAGCTCTATAGTTAGATAACAATATCCCTACTTCTCTAAAGCAAGTGATGTTAGGGCTTACAGCAAGAGAGGCTTCTACAAGTGCACAGGTTAGTATATCATGTTAATGCAAAGGGTAGTGTAGTACAAAGAGGTGCCGTTGTTATAAGGAAACTAAGGAGTGTAGTATACACTACCACAATAATGACTATAACTGTGACAACTTATCAGGTCTAGCTACTCGTACAGAAATAGCTTTAGTTAAGAGACCTCAGAAACGAGTACAGGTAGACAGAAATACTACGTAGCTAGATCAATCAATTACTCCTACTTCTACTTCTGGTTAGGCCAGCCAGTTCATAAACAGGCCGGCGCAACCGTGAACAGGAAAAATCGTGGTTGGGCCGGCCAGTTCGTGAACTGGCCAAACTCACGGTTGGGCCGGAACATATATGATTAACTGGGAAATCTCTCTTATCTTACGAGAACGTCGCAGTAATATATCATGCTGTTATTGTTTAAAGTGACGTTATGATTAGCTGCATCGACTCGGCTAGGAGGTCTCTTACAAGCAGTAGTAGAGTAGTTCCACTTCTACGTGAATTATGGGAGGTGTGCTGTGCTGTACCGAATTTGAAATATCACCAGAATCTATACACAATCCGAAGCCGAAGTTTTTTCTTTTTTGTTACGCTCGGCTGCTTCGTTAACCCTGTCTTTTTAGGCAATCTCACCGGACTCATCCCTTGTTAATGTTCCTTGTTATTCCGTCGAGCCCCGATGTTATCTCCGTCCTTTCAGAGTTTTCGTTGTTACGCTCGGTTACTTCGTTAACCCTGTCTTTTAGGCAATCTCACCGAACACATCCCTTGTTAATGTTCCTTGTTATTCCGTCGAGCCCCGATGTTATCTCCGGCCTTTCAGGGGCTACGGGATATTATTGCAGGACCATCTAGTCCTCTCGATCCGTAGTGGGTAGAGTCGAGTCATTGGCATTACTACGACCGTCTCAATAAACTGTCGTTACTAAAGATGGCGTGTAGATGAAGGCAGAGGCCAGAATATAGAAAGACGTAAAGGGTTGAGATTGGCACATGTTAGGTTGTATCATTTTGTATTCTATCATCGCAAATTAATTCACAATGGCACTAGAATCAACAACAGTTCCTGGCTCTGCGGAGAAGAAAACTTACCACGTACTCATCGTCGGAGCAGGTCTGACTGGTCTCATTCTGGCTCAAGCTCTGCGGAATTTCAACAATTCTGCTGCAGCTGCATTGAGTTCAACAAGATACACCTACGAAATCTACGAGAGAGATTCTCATGCCTTTGCCAGAGGTGGCGGTTGGAGTTTGACGATACATTGGGCCTTAACTGACTTGCGTAATATGTTGTCAGAGGATATCGTCTCACGTATCAGCGAATGCTTGGTGAATCCTGAAGCGGTAGAGAAGAGTCTTCCGAGCATCTTCCAATTCTTAAATCTAGTAACAGGAGAACAAATTGAAGCTTGGCCTATTCCTTCAGGGGTAGCTTCTCGAGTCTCTAGAGAGAAAATCATTTCACTTCTTTTGGAGGGACTGGATGTTCAAGTGCGAGAAGTCACCTAGCTAGTTATGACTCAACTTACACTTACTAACTTGATACAGTGGTCAAAAAACCTTTCGAATATCACTCATCAGTCTTCTTCAACAGCCACTGCTCATTTCACGGACGGCACTAGTGCTACTGGAAATCTTATTGTTGGCTGCGATGGCTCTCGCTCCGCAGTGCGAAGAACTCTTGCCCAAACAGCTTACCAGAACTACCGACTCCCAGTTCGTCTCATTGGTCTCCGAGTTGTGCGTCCTGTAGAAGAGGTCAAAGTTTGCCATGATAAGGACATACACTTTTTCCAAGGCGGTGACCCCACCTCCAATGCATATTTCTGGCATTCCTTTATCTATTATCCTCGTTCTGATGACAAGCCTAGAGAGGCTACATGCCAGATCATGTTCAGTTGGCCATATAAAGCGGGAACATTTGGCAATCCAGAGCCAGTTGAAATGCCCGCGAGCAACGAAGAACGATTGGAGTGGATGAAATCAATAGCAAAAGGATGGGCTGAACCATTTCGGTCTTTGGTTTTTGATATCTCTGCGGACACTGAGGCGAGGGAGATTGTACTAGAGGATTGGCCACCGGTGACAGGAGGGTGGGATAACAGGAATGGTACTGTGACATTGGTTGGTGACGCAGCGCATGCCATGACTATGTGTGAGTTTCAATTGCAAAAGTACTTTCCTTTTTTTGCAATACTAACTCCTTCCAAGTTCGAGGAGAGGCCGCTAACCACGGTGTGATCGACGTTTCGGTCCTTACAAAACTCATTCTTCCAGGCAAAGATGGTCCAACACGTGTGATTAATCTCAAAGAAGCGATTAATTCTTATGAGCAGGAAATGATTGAGCGGACTCATCCAGCAGCATTGAAATCTAGGCAAGCTTGCATTGATGCCAACAATTACTCATCTGTCAATGCCAGCAGTCCGTTGATTTCCAAGAGAAAAATGAAAGATTAGGTTAATGTTGAATAAATAAACTAATACAAAGCAATTACATCTCTTAATTACACCTCTTTTGAACTAAAATCTTTCTTACGGTGATTATAACCAAGCGTCGGAGCCTTATAAGTAATGTAAGTACTTTTGAGATATGAAATGCGATGTTCTAATTGCTTTAACGTAAGTCATGGCGTGACGAGTTCAATGGCGTATCAAGTTCAATGGCGTAACGAGTTCAATTCTCATCAACCACCCCACAAAAATGCAAATTATTCAACCATGGTACGTCAAAAGAGCAAAACCGCAGCAGCGCTAAATGCTCACATTAATGAAGCAGTATGTTTTTAGCTAAGAGCTATACCTTCTCGCTAACTGTATACTTATAATAGGAACTAAAGGAGCTTTTGTTGTATTTAGTTGATTTAAGTTAACATATAGTTCTTATACCTTTTGAGTATAATGTAAGGACATAGGGCACCTAACTTAGAGTAATAGCATATAGGAGTGTAAGTTAGAGAGGTTATAGGTATAATCCTATAGGTCTACTACAAAAGATACAAAAAAGATGAAGGGGGAACTACAGTTCTGGGATCCTTCAAATACTCGAAACAGATCCGTCTCGACTAACCTGCCTTCATACCCTATCACATAACCTGCGACCTATCCGTAACAACCCCGACCCTTAAATGCTGTGGTAAGGAGGCATCCTTACACTTGCTAAGGGTTGTCTGTAGTACATCGTACAACAATGCAGCAGCTCAGACACTTTTAAATTGATGTTCCTTTAGTGCCTGAATAGCTTGAAGCAATCTATCCTCTTGATTAGAGGATTAGGCTTGTGTTGGTTGTGGCATTGTCGACTATAGTCCAGTCGTCGCGTTTTGGTGTTTTGGTGGTTTGGTGGCCAACTCGTCTGTGTGGCCAGCTCGTACGTGAAATACGTTACTTAAAGGACAGTTGAATATATAATTATTACAGGAAACGCAAATCTTGTTCAAAGTTCCACGCGATTACGTCTTATTCTACACAAAGACAATGTATCCAGATGTACCGCAAATAGCGAGTGAAACTCTGTCTTCATCAAGACCTATTATAAATTTTCAATCTCGTTCATCTATCAATACAAAAACGCAACGGCAGCAGAACTGATCGTGGCAGCAGCTACCGCCGCAAGTCCAGTCTGTGTGACCAGTGGAATCGTCATCAACTTCCCAAAGTCCCAGATCAAATACCTGATACCATTAAACCCATGCAGCATGAAGGTGAATGCGATGCAGAACTTGGTCGCAAATTTAGCTACCAGCGGCCATGCGCCAAAGGTTGCTGCTATGCTCGCAGATGTTATACCCCACCCAAAGACTGTTGATGCAAGGTAGGTGAAGCCGAAGATGTAAAAACCCCCAGAGAGAGCAACCCCTGTTATGCGCTGAAGGGTAGAGAGCACAGATGTCGTCTGCCATTTGTAGATTGCAAGATGAGGTGCCAGAGGGCGACCGAGACGCTGTTTTGCGAGGGTTTTGTCGCCATCCGAGCGAGTTATTGTTTGGATTGCTGGTGATGGTCTTGACATATGAGGTCTAGTGAGGTTAATATGAAGTAAGTATGTGTATAGACAATTTAGATAGAGATATTAAGCAACGGGCACACTGTGGACTTAAACGTGCCTGATCTGGTGAGAAGTAGCGATGATGAGAGAAGCCCCAATGCTGTGCCTCTCTCCCAGCAGTGGGCTATGGAAGATGGCGTGCTTCGACACTGTGAATACGTTAGATTTTTATTCCCTCTGTCGAGGGAGAATTTCATACCCCGCTCTACAACTCTACCATATCTCTGTGTAAAAGCCATCTCTTGTGACAAGGTAAACTTCAATCTGTGCAATTACGAAGTGCAGCCAGACTCGAGTCGAAGAAAAAGGAGCATTTCAAGTTTGTCGACGTGCAGTACGCATCGGTGAGACATCCTTAGCCGATTGGCTAGCTGGATTTGGTTAAATTACATTGGACGGACGATATTCCCGTATTAAATCCTGCGCTCCGTGGACCGGAATCACTCTTCCGCGGCAACAACTACTGTGTGTCATTTTAGTGCACCGCCATCACACCACCCTAACACAAATAGCTGATTAACCAATTGGCGATCACCGGGACTGTTATTGAATTCCCCGTCTTTCTCCGTATTACATAATTGCGCACGGTCTACAACCGGAGGTTGTAGACCGTGCGCAATTATGAAGATCAATCAAGCTTCGATGGACTCGCGGAAGCGGGCGAAACTCGGTGTTAGTACACATTGAGTAGAATATGCCGAAAAGACTGCTTCCTGTGTAGATTCATTCAATGGCAGTACAGAAATTCTTGTATACTTTCTTAACGATGTTCTAATATCATGTATTAATATGTTATATTCCCATAGTTTCTCTTTTGTATATTGTTCTTTGCCAAATGCAATTTTTCTCTACTACTACCGGCACTGCATCAGATTAGATAAATATCATGAGTCTCTCAGAGCTCGCGAACCGCTTGGATGTTGCTGCTGCTAGTGGGCCAAGTGGCATCTCTGAGGATGACCGCAAGAAGTTGTTGCACGCAGCTGAGAAACTAAGAGTTTCCTTCGAGAACCCACTCGAAAGTACACTTCGAATTGTTTTCTCAGTACGTTATTGAGAGTCGTAGCAAGATATCTCCAATTCGCGGGCTGACGACTAGTACAGGGCCATCAAGCCATGGCTCTCAGGGTTGGTGTCGACATGAAACTCTTTGATGCAGTGGCAAAGAAAACAAAGGAGGGGGTTGAAGACAGTTCAGTTACAATTGGACAGATCTCTAAGGAAACAGGAGCTGATCCTTTGTTAGTTAGTAAGCGTTGCACAACTTTCTAGTTGCTGATTTAAGAGTAATTGAGACATAAGCTGACTATAATTACAGCTCGCATCATTAGACTTCTTGCAGGCCTTGGAATTTTTAAGGAAGTATCAAAGGGAACTTACAAATCAACTCCGCTTGCAGCGGCTTACGTCTCGACTTCTCCTCTGTCATCGGCGGTCATTCACATGTATGTAGCCACTCCTACTCAGCCAGTCTACTAGACACTAATTATTGGAAAATAGAACCCACTTCCTGTTAATACTCTCAAAACTTCCCGAGTACCTAGCCAAGAATGGGTGGAAAAACCCCAACGATGTCTATGATGGTCCCTTCCAATATGCCATGGGTACCACGTCTCACTACTTTGACTTCCTAGCCTCCCAGCCATACTATCAGAATGCCTTCAATACTGTTATGACCATCTCCCACCGCCGCCGCGGTCAAAACTGGTTCAACTTCTTCCCTGTTGAGGAAAAGCTAGCTGTCAAAGACCCCTCTGAGGTAGTTCTTGTCGATGTAGGTGGCAGCCAAGGTGGAGATATCATCGCATTCCATGAGAAGTATCCCCACCTACCAGGAAAGCTCATCCTTCAAGATCTTACCCTTGTCGTTGAATCCGCTAAGAACCTTCCCGCGGGGATCGAAGCTCACGGGTATGACTTCTTCACGGAGCAACCAGTCAAAGCGGCCAAGGGCTATTACCTTCGCACAGTCCTGCACGACTGGCCTGATAAGCAGGCGCTCCTAATACTCGGTCGACTCCGTGAAGCAATGAATCCAGACTCAATACTGCTCATTAATGAAACAGTCCTGCCGGAAACCAATGTTGCGTTGTCCTCGGCGCAGGCAGATTTGACCATGATGGTGTCGTTTGCGTCGTTGGAGCGGACGGAAAAGCAGTTTGAGGCATTGCTGGATGCTGCAGGCTTTGAGTTAATTAAGGTGTGGACACCTGAAGGATTCGAGTCAAGTGCTGTAGCGTTGGCAGAACAGGCGACTTTGTTAGAGGCGAGATTGAAAGCGAACTAATTTATTATTTATGTGGAGCTCCTCGTCTCGAATGGCAATACTTCCGTGGCTTGCGTCATAACTTCCCCGGTTATGTGGGGCGAACCGGCCGGAACGACGAATTTGCCAGTATCACAAGGTAATACTACCTTGTATATAATCCAATAGAGGAACTATTAACTCTATGTTCTTTCCCCCCTCCCTAAATGGTTATCGCCGTAATTAAAAAAATCTTTTGCCTTCCTAATTGATCCTGGCTCCGTGCGCCAAGGCTTAGGCGCTTGTAAAACTGCGCCACAGGAAGGCCCGGCCCGCTGACTACCATAATTAGCGTGAGGGGTTGGTCGACGCCAAGGGGCGGTTGCCAACGAGAACCCGTTTGAGTTCAGTTTTCTAAATACACAACGTGCCACTTGGATTTCTCTAGATTTATTTGACATATCCAGATCCAAGCTCATGGAGAATAATCCGGTACGAAAGCGTCGCCGTCCAGCTGTCGCTTGTTCAGAATGTCGACGACGAAAGGTCAAGTGTGATAAGTTGTCTCCATGTACACCATGCACTCAATCCACGCTCATATGCGACTACACCCTGGTGTCCTTTATAGACCAACAGCCTCGACAGAATACGGCCCAAACACTTCAAATATCCTCAGAAGCGGGCAACGGGGAAGATGGGAATCAGTTTGGTTCTCTCAACCACTACCCAGGAGAGCCCAACCCTTCATGGTATCCTTCACCTACGCTCACGAATTTAGAGAATACGCATCCTTCAGCATATATGATCTCTCAGGGAATAGGACCAAGGACTATGCATACTCCGAGCTTTTCGGGCTATGGAAGTGGTCTACTAACTCCTACAACTCGAAATGAGCACAGTTTCTCCAGGACTAAAAGCTTAGGTCCCATTCAATGGATAAATATATTTGAGCAGGTGAATAAATCCATACAAGTGCCTTTCTCTTGTAGCACTACTGTCTAATACCTAATACCTATCAGCTTGAGAAAATGAATTTTTTGTTCAGTGACGTTGAATCGGCCGAACACGCTGAGATCACTCCTCATCTCAAAAAGTGCAAGAGACTCTCAAGTACGATAAGATCAAGAAGATCCTTTAACAGAAGGAGTAATTCTTTTTCCATAAGCTTCGAAAGCAATCTGCCCTCAAGGACAACTTGCGGAAAGCTAGTTCAACTCTACCTCCGCACATTCGAGATGGTGTTCAGAATCTTACACGTTCCGTCATTCGAGAAGGATTACGAGGTTTTCTGGAACCATCCTTTAGATTTCAACAGCTGCTTTTCTCGAAAGCTACTCCTCGTTATGGCTATTGGGACGAGTCTCTACCGTGAGACTAAAGAGCAGGAGAATTGGTTACGTTCACTTGCTTCCAAATGGATATACGAGACCCAGCAGTGGCTCATTCAAATGCTCGAGGTTTCAGAGCTAGATTTTGATGGACTTCAAATATCCTGTCTACTACTCTTAGCCCGTCAAACTGATATTGTGGGAACTGATCTGGTCTGGATTTCAGCCGATTTTCCCTTACGAATAGCAATCAGCATGGGGCTTCACAAGGAGCCTAGTGTTCACTTTCCCAAAATGACCATTCAAGAAGCAGAGATCAGAAGAAGACTATGGAGTACAATCCTCGAGATTTCAATGCAATCCTGCCTGGACTCTGGAATGCCCCCTTCTATCTCCGGAGAAGACTTCGATTGTCTGCTACCATCAAACCTCGACGACAGCCAGATTGTCGAGAATGTAAGTGCCTCGTTGCTTAACTCCGACCCATCACTAGAAAAATCCTTTACCCAGAGCAGTATACTCATCCTACTCTCCCGTACAGCGCGTACCAGGCTCAGGATTATTCAAACACTCAACTCTTTGAAGACCAATCTGAATTATCAAGAAACACTAAAACTGGGCTCCGAACTAGAAGCCGCCTGTCGCGCAAACGCATCTTTAGTTCAATCCTACATGTTACCGGCTTCCCCGGGCAATAAAACCTATCGGACTAAACCCTCCGACTTTCAAGTCAAGCTGCTCGAGATCCTGACACGCCGCTTTCTGCTCGCACTCCACGGCCCGTTCGCCAACAAAGCCAAATCTGACCCCATATTCTACTTCTCACGCAAAGTTGTCGCGGAAAACGCTTTTCTGGTCCTTGCACATCCGTCCGCCAGACACCAAGGAAATAACATACACTACAATGATGATGATTACTCGCGCCTCCAATTGTCCGGAGGCGGGATTTTTGAACATGCCCTATGGCACGCAACTGCCACAATATGTGCTGAGCTTATCAATGACCTAAACGACGACTCCTTCTCGTATGCCAATAGCTCCTCGCGGAAGAACCTATATGACGCTATAAAAGACTCCATTGAAATTCTCGGTCGACGAATCAAAGCCGAGGGCACAAGTGTGGAAGCATATGTGCTTTTTTCGTGTGCTTTGGCACAAATTGACGCTATTCAGAGTAGTAAAGACCAGGTGAAGAGTATCGTGGATGCGGCGAATTCAGGTCTGGTGTTTTGCTGTAGAGGGCTAGAGGCTATCGCAGGAGAAGAAGGGCAATCTATACAGTTTGGATCACTTAGGACGAATTTCAGTGAGAAGGATATGGGGTTTTCTGGCGGTGAGGGGATTCTTGGATCGCAAGGTACGATGGTAAGTTTTAAAGATGGGCAAGATCTTTTCAGATTTTGAAATGGAGGGAAACTAACGTTCTATTAGTCTCTGCAGGATTCAGACTCAACTGTGAATTTTACACAAAACTTGTTTTAAGGGCATGAGGGTAACAAGCATATTTTGGCGAGGGAAAGTCGCCCGATTTTCAAATACTTCCAGAAAATAACAGCGCCATTCGATGTTAATGTTATATGTTCGGCACTAGAGATTAAGAAGACTACATCTAGAGGTGGTTTTTTTAGAAGCAACTAGCTAACCTAGACATAGTTTCCCTTATAAATAAAAGTTACTAGCTATTCTGGTGCCGTTTAGGCCCTTCGGCTAAGGTTACTTTCTTAGATTGATATAGATTAAGGGCAATAAAAGTCTTTGTATAAAATTTCAAGAGACGTTCAGAGTTGTCAAGTTAAACTAAGTTACGGGATCAAGTCGTGTGATTTTGCGTTACTGCGCTTTCTGCAAACCCGGCCGCCTTTGAAATGATAAAGTAAGCCGCCTCCTGGTTTGGAACCGAGTTCCCATGCCATGAGACAAAACCATCAGGACGAATCAATGCCAGAGTTGTTCCCCAGATTTTCTGTGCATGGTCCTCTCCAGCTAACGAGACAACTTCAAGAGGCACATTGCGCTGTTTGGCAGCTGCATGAAAGAATCCAGGTACAGAAGTTTTGCGCCCTTTGTCAAACTCTATCAGTGTATATCCTTTCGAAAATTTGTCAAAGATGGGTGATCCATCTTTCAAGAAGACATGCGGCGCTCGATATCCTGGGTACGTAGTCGGGATATACTTTCGGGCGTCAAATTCTGGCGGAGGTGACTCTTTATCAATGTCGTTAAGTATGTTGATTTCCGACTCGTAACGGTAACCCATCTCTACACCAATACTCTTGTTATGTCCATCATTAGCCTCAGCATACTCGCGCATGGCGCTACGCATTCTCCCCCCAGATTCGTCTTCAACATTGATAATATTAGCGTCTAAATTTACCGCTGCAGGCAACGACACAAGCTTCATCATATGAGTCTTAGACCATTGCACACTTAGCTGAGCAACTGGACGTCGATCTGCCTCGTAAGAAGACAAGAGTTCTGGCCCTCCCCAGCCATTTACTACAGCTGAGAGCTTCCAACCTAGGTCGAAAGCCTCTGCTATACCCATGTTCATGCCATATCCTCCCGTGGGTACAGTTTGATGGCATGCATCTCCAGCTAGCAGAATCTTCTGCTTTGGACCGGCATAAGTTTTCGCTACAGCAATGCTGGGCGTCCAAGTTGAACGGACGAGGATCTCATCAATTTTTATGGGGAAAGGCTCTCCCATACCACCCAGAACACTGTACACAGCTTCCTCAGATGAGATTACACTGTCATCAAACCCAGCGGGCAGGAACCGGTGAACAGTCCATATGTCTACTTCATCTTGGGCAATGATAGCACCCTTGACCGCTCCGCCATCTGCAACGGAGTTGTGGAAGAAGATGTGCCAAAATTGGCCTTGTTTCTGGATGCGGCTCAGATCGCTGGACTTGAAGTGTACTAGAAGAACAACCGCCGGACTATGTGTAAGCTTTGTTAGCATCTTCATATTTATAGACTTCTAGGGACACGGAGATTCGTCTTCTTACACTGGTCCTCCGTCAAGTTCAATTCCCAGACTTGTTCTGATAACACTGTTTGCACCGTCGCATCCCACGGCAAAGCGGCTGAATATCTCTTTCTCAGCACCAGTCGTGGCATCTATCGCAACAATCTTGGCGCCCGTTTCAAGCTCGCTGGCACTTTTGACCTTGGTTCCAAAACGAACATCGATCAACGGATTTTCATCGGCTAGATTTTTCAACCAAGATTCAAAAACCTCTTGAGAAACCCTCTGCCATGGTTCCAATGGCAATGTCCCATCATTGCGTTCAGCAATCTGAGACCTAAATTCATCAACACTAGGAAGCTTCCAGGATGTAATAGCCTTCTCTGAGTTTAGACCACTAGAGAAGAGGCACGTGAACGGGAAGTGTGAGGGTACCCCCTTTGCGCGTAATTTATCAGCTATGCCAAGTGTACGGAAAATCTCCATGGAACGGGCGATTGTCAGATCCATTTTTGGCCATCGAGTCGTAGTGTGATTGCGTTCCAGGAGAACACTTTTTACCCCAAAATGAGCAAGAGTAGTTGCACAAATCAAACCCACAGGACCACCGCCAACAATGAGCACGGTATCTGATGGAGTGGTCTCAGTAGATGATGAAGTGTCTGAGGGAGGCATAGTGATTGAGGATTGGAAACGAGGTCTGAAAACTTGATTAAAAAAACTTTAAAATGACTCATCAGCGAGATGGAATTGAATGGGATATGATCAGTTTACTATTTTGTTATTCGGGAATATAATAAATTTTCCAGGACAAAACCACAGCGTCGAGAAATTCCCGAAAGCGTTTTTACACAACGGTTGGTCACTTATCACTGGAATGTAAGGTCAACTGCTTACCAAAAATGGGATTTGACTTACAGCTCCGATGCCCTGGAGTTAGAACTACAGCGGAGAATTCACTGATGGACTAAGTGTATGTTCTTTCAACCGGGGTTAAGGTCCCGGGATATTCATTATTAGACAGGATGTGGTAGGGGTGCTCGGACTTGGCACATATACAAGGATTGCCAAAAATAATCCGTTCTGACCGGGAATATCATTATTTCTACAAAACTTCTGGCAAGTTATAACCTTTAATAAATACAGAAAAGTTTTTTAGGATGATCCTTACAATTGGTGGATTACACTCCGCATCCCACTCCGCTACTCGTCCGTGAGAGCCGCGAAGTCCAGTAGGAGATTCCTCGCTACTATCCAACTTAGGTCTATATGGCCTCGGCTTATCTTCAGGAATAGTGATATTATTGAGTTGATTCTATTGGAACCTCTCCTTTCGCATTGTGGCAATTTTGGCGTTTGTTAGGCAGGATGGATATACAAGCTAATCATAAGTTGGGGCTTTGGAATACGACTACGCTAGTGAATGATCAGTCGTTCATCTCAGGACTGGAAGATTATCACCTTGTCACCATCCTAGGGACAGCCCTGACAATATTTATATCCATATTTCTGGCACTTTCCAAAATCCTCATAAAGGTAAGGTACCCATTGATGAAAAAGAGGTCTTAGAAGCCCAGAAGGAACTGATCATAGCTAATGGCAACCCAGACAAGTAAAGGCGTAGATATCAGGAATGACGAGGGCGCAAAGATTAAGGAACTCTCAGCGGACTCTCGTTTGGATAAATTTGTTCAAAGGTAGACTCCTACTGCTCATTTGTGAAGCAAGGTTAGATCTGGTAACAATTGTTATTCTCTAGCATCGCACTCTCCACCAGAGGAAAAGGGATAGCAGCAGATGAACCATATCTTATCCACAACGGCAAAATCAAAGAGCTAGTTATAACAAAACCCGATCACCTGCGAGACTTCTACAGAGATGATACAAGACGTCAGATGATTACCCCGGCCGTAATTTTGATTCATCACTAACAAATAGGCTAGATCACCCAAAACCACGAAATTTGAACATGGGCGAGTACTTTGGGCGGTAAATTTTCTACCAGCGGTTCCCCCACTTGGAATATGACTAATATATTATTCAGACTTTTGGGGAATGCTGTGGGTGTCCAATATGGTCAGCGTTGGAGAACAACAAGGAAATATTTTGATCCAGAATTTGCCTACCAAACGAGTCTGAAAGCCATCCCGAAATTCTCTTTGAATATCAATCAATGGCTTGAGTCATTGCCTCATGAGACTTTAGAACCAGCTGCACCAGTTGGTACTTTTGTGATTGATGTAAAGAAGCCGAGCAGATTACTGCCATTTCGATTAGTCGCCTTGCAGCTATACGGTGAGGCCTTCAACGATACGGTAAGCCTCTAAAAAGCATCTCAGTCTATTTTCACTCACCATTGCTAATAAAAAACAGCTTTATTCGGCGATGGTAGAGATAAGTGACCTTCACAAACTACTGGTTCGCGATGTGCTTCTCGATAAGAGACTGATTGGGAAGCTGTGGAACTTGCTTCCTACAGGAGCAAAGAAACGAATGGATACCTATTCTAAAAAATGGGAGAGACTGAATATTGAGGTTATTGAGTTTGCACGAAACGTGAGAAGACTTTTTTCCTTTCTTGCCTTAAATCTACAAATAAAGCCATGCAACTAATAAACAAAGAATAATCTCGATTGCCCTGCAGAGCGTATCTACCGGGGGGTGGACAAAGCTCGGGAAATGAAGAAAATAGAGGTAAAGCTAACATTCTGGAGCATAAGCAATAAACCCAATACTAATTCTAATATTCGTTAAATAGTTTCTCCACACTATGGATGAGATACTCTTCACAAATATTGACGTCACCTCAGCCGTACTGAACACAATCTTCAACAGCCTAGCTGTCGACCAAGTATTCCAGAAAACCCTTCGCGCGGAAATCAGTAAAGAGAAATCCGAAGAAAACTCGAAAGTAGAGGCCTATATCGCAAAGCAGGACTCACTCCTCAATTTCCTGGTTATGGAAAGCATGCGTCTCACTCCCGCATTTGGTAAATTGTCCTTCAACCTTTTATCTAACAATCTGAACATCTTAAAACTGACTGTACCGCTTTTTCTTATCAGCATTTTCGCTCCCAGAATGCACAGCAACTCGCAAATCCATTGGTGGCTACAACATTCCTGCGAATACATCTGTGGTCATTGACGCGAAAAGGCTCAATGCGGACCCTATAACTTGGGGGCTAAATGGAGATACTTTTCGTCCTGAGAGATTCAAGAACATGCCACAAAGCAAGTGCCGTTATGGATTTATGCAGTTCGGTGTGGGCGCTTCATCTGGGAGATGTCTAGGAAAGCATCTCGCAGATATTATCTTTAAGTTAACGGCGATTGCTATTGTAGAGAAGTATAAACTTACAGTTGCAAAGGGCAAGCAAGATGTTGGGTTGGCTATTTTATTTGCTCCTAATTAATGTAACGTATTTCACAAGCGAAGCGATTACTAATAGCACTAGAGATTGACTATTGCTGCTACTACTACACTACCACCCTATATAATGACTCTTATTCAATTGTAATTAATTCCTGGCGCCTCTCGCACGTACGATTCTACCCAGTTTTCCTGAAGGGCGGCGTCGCGGTCAGGGTTAGCCGACGAAAGGCTGTCTTCCGAAAGCTAGCAGGCACAAAAATAGCTAGATTCTCGCCGAAAAAAAGAATAGATATATGTACAGATGAATGCGATACCTACTCTAGTTGCGACATAGCGACAGTGCCTTTTTTGCATTGATGGTGTTGAGAGAAAGGAAAACGTGCTGTTCATGTTTGATGGGGGCAGGTCGCTTAGATTACCTCTTTGAATTAATCGAACCTTGGTGCTATTCCCGATCCGAATTAATTGAACCTAGCCCTAGACTAAAAAATATACCTGGCGGGCGGCCTCGAAAGTATCCTAATAAGGCCGCTGCGAAGGCTGCAGACAGGCTTAGAGCTGTCGAGCGAAGAGCGGCGGCGGCGAAGGCTCTAAGGGAAGGTCATGCTGTTGGTAGCAAAGCTAATGGTGGTAGTGATGGTGGCTATCGGTTTATCCTAGAAGACAGCGTATGTTTACGTGCAGAAGTCATTCATATATTCCATGTAAGTTAGCTATCACTAAAACCACTTGGTAGAGTCAATGGGCAACAGGTCGCCAGGCCCCACGCGCGTCTGTCGACCAGTCTCCGAGCCCTGTGGAGGCCCCTTCCCCAAGTCTTCCAGCGTCATCACTGGACGTGAACGGATTAGACATCCCTAGTCTTGATGCATTTGGAAAATTAACTTTGGAAACTGCGACTGAGGCTGTTAGTGGCGATGAACGCCATGATCTTGACAGACCGGAAGTACGGAACCCCACAAAGACTACGGGAAACCTTGACAACGCCTACAGTGACGACGATTACAGTAATGGGCTTAGCGATGTCTTCATTGACTTCAGCGGCAATTTTGGCGACGATTTTCATAGAAGGACAGGTGAGGCAGATGATGGAGAGGCTAGTATTATTGACAACGCAGTATGTTAACCTAATCAACGGCATGAAACACAACTAACAATATTAGGGACCACCCGTACTCTCATCGGAAACTATATCCGACAACGCTAGTAGCAGCTCACCCACACCCTCTCAGCATGAAGTCCATATATCCCGATCAGCACAGCACCTCATTGACCAGCTCACTTACCCGCATACATGCTCACGTGACCATCACGCTCTTCTTCTACAGAACCACTTGCACAAAGTCCGGAACCATCGCTACACCAATCCTGAATGCAGCAGCGTTGATGATTTACAGCAGCTTGTGGATCCGACTCTTCCCCACAACAGCTATATTCCAGACGTGTTGAGCCGAAATGATATCAACTTCGCAGACCGATACACGTGCTTCGACAGCCGTCCAGCAGAACCGCTAATATTATCGGATGAACGTATGCAGGACTGCCGATTCCGAAAACTGTTTGAGGGCCGAGAGAGTGATTCTACCCAACCGCAGAATGTTTGCCTCCATCTACATACATCTAGTAGGCTAGCGCGGCCTCCAACTAGAGCAGTGGATATCGACAGTGCCTGTGGGTTTACAACAAGTCTAGGTGCCTTCCTGAATGGACTTGACTGGGTGATGAAGCCTCACACAGAGTGCGAAATATGAGCCATAACATCCACGGTGTGCACCTATCACTTCAAACTGAAGATTCAAAAGGCAAAACACAGCAATCTTCTATCCCGATTCACAAAGTGCCCCACATCCACCTAGGGACTAGTGTTGGGCTTCTTAAGATTGAAGCTTTTGTTCTGTTCCCTTGGATTTCAAATAGGACTAGCAACTTTTTATTGGACAGCGAGGAGGAAGTATGGTATGATAAGATATGGATGCCCGTGTTAATTCAAACCATCCTAAGTGACGAATTTCAAGAGATCCCTACATCATGGAAGGCTGCAGCTACTAAGAGCAGGGCAAAGGGTTTAGAGATTTACTCCTTTTAAGAAACTATGCTCCACAGCCAGCAGTGACTCCTGTCAGTCATACTCTAGCCTTAATATCTCAACAATATCTAGATGCAAGTATTGCACTGCCTTAAGAGTAATGTTAAGAGATATTACATGTTCTAAGACTATCAACTCTTTCTAAATAGTAAAAATCTAAAGATGTAGTCTAAGAGTAACTCATGGATGCGTCTATCATTATCCTAGGACAGTCTGTGGGCTGCTACAATTAACTTATCATTTATCAACTAGTTGCAGTTTTAGTTAGATGTTAGCTAACAGGTGACTCTGCTAGACTACTTTCTTAAGAACGATTCTGTTAACCTAGCTTAATATACACCTAAGACCTATCTCTAGCAGTAATGCTGCTTAAATAGCTATATCTAGCTAAGACAGCTGAACTATCTAAAAGGCTACCTTTAACAGACCATTTATTAATCTGTAGCCTTTCATAACATACTGTTAATGACACTAACGCCTTCTCTTAAATCTACTAAGCACCACAAGGGCCTTATGTACTTGTAGTTTTACATAAAGGAGAAGGTTAACTTTATATTAGCAACAACATTACTCTTTGCTAACCCTAATTTAGAAAGTATACCTCTTAATTCTAACTATATAAAGACAATAATACAAAACACTAGTAGTAGTCTAAAGCTTAGTACTTAAAGATTAGTTAAAGCCTATCTTGTAGGGAAAGTACAAGTACATAGTAGCCTTTAGGATGCTAGGAAGCACTCCTTTAAGGTTTAAGAGGAACATAGAATATCTCTTAAGCTTTAGAGCTAGGTACTTCTAGTACTCATCTAGTAAGAGTAAGAAGATGCGCTAAGTAGCACCTTAGTAGTTATGGAGCAGCCCTTTTTCATTATCCCTAGTAACATGTATTTTAGAGTTGTCTATAGTTAGATGAACAAATTTTGTCTTAGATTTAAATATGTCCTATTATAGACTAACTCTAAATTTACTTTATAGGAGGAAACGTAAGCTGCAACTCTCTTCCTTTAGTCTCTCTAGTAGTCATTTAGCACCTTAATAGTGTAACAAGAACCTACACTATAAACGAATAGATAGGAGTAGTAGGTTAGACTAGACAAGCCATTAACTACTTATTAAGGTTTGAATATTAGTACTCTCTCTAGAAGTGTCACGGGCATGCACTTGATGCCACGTGATTACAGTCCTCACAGACCCTTACGGGTCCTCTAGACTACCCGTAAAGGGGTAACAGCCTCAAACCTCACCCGTTTCAGGGCTGTAGTCATAAGCTAGACATCTAGGCTTCGCCCACCTCTCTTCTTCTTTCTTCCGTAGCTTTAGATCTTTAATTGAACCACCTCTTAATTCCTAGTCTACTGCTACACCTATGCATGGCTATAGGTAAGGTCGACTGTTACGGAGCAAGCAGACGAGGTTTATCACATTATCTAAAGCTCTCCCCATTTCACTACTGCTCCTAAGAAGGATTAGAATATCTACCTGTTGAGAGAGTACGGATCGTACGGATTGCATCGACCATCTACAAGCCATCCACAACCATTGTTCGTTATAGTCCGTAAAGACTGCCTATAACGTCCGCAAGGCCCTATATGGCCCTAAACACCTAGAACTAGATCCGAGAACTAGATGTCTAGGACGCCTCTACAGAAACAGAAACACTTCAATCGATTGAAGTCATGTCACCTACCTAGCTTACGGATGCGCAGCAGCTCGCTACTGCCCGCGAACAGGTCCGCTAACTACAGGAACAGTTAGGCTAGGCCGCTACTGCTTCACAGAGAAGCACACCACAATTAGAAGTATTAGGCCATACCTCTATAGTTAAGCTCAAAGATCCTAATCCCCTTACGGATGGGGTACTACCATCCTTCGATAATTGGCGCATCTAAATCAAAGACAAGTTTCTAATTAACGCCCGTATGTTCGACTTAGACTAAGTAAAGATGGCTTACATCTTCAACTAGACGGCTAACGTAGCTTAGAAGCACCTAGCGCCCCATTACCGTAAGGGCCTAGACCCATTTACGACTGCTGTAGGTATAATCGACTACCTCACAGAGATTCTTCAGAACCCGTTTGAATCATAGGACGCCCGTATTAACTTCCGTAAGCTTACCATAAAGGACGACGACACATTCGTAGAGTTCTACACACGTTTTTTGCATCTTATAGGCATAGGAAACATTCCTACGGACGACCTACAGCCGGACCTATATGATAAGCTTACTCTAGCCCTACAACAGTCAGTATTGTCATTTTTAGATACGCTCCTTACAAGCAAGGCTCTCGCCTACAAGTGCTTGCTTGTCGACAAGAATTTACGGAGGCTCTAGTAACGCAGAAACCAGTTACGGACTGCTAAACTTATGACGAGATCCGCAACAACCCCTATTAGCACGCAGCCACCTATAACAACCTCTACAGCCCCTTTTGCAGTCCGTATAGGCCTGCTAAACCCAGCCCTAAAGCTATACGGACCGTCACGAGAGCCTACACCTGCCCGTAAGGATCTAGGAGAGACCTGCTACTACTACGGTTAAGTAGGCCACTTTACAAAGGAGTGTTCTAAGGCTCTAGCCTCTGTCTTTGTGCCACAGGCAGACATTAAAGAGCTCGTAGATGAGCCCACCACTCTAGTTTCAGAATCGGAAAACGACTAAGCCTAGAGAAAGTCTCCTCTCTAGGCTTACTCTATCGAGACCCTAGCCAATTAGCCATTGATCTCAGTTAGCTACTTGGAGGGAAACAGTTTACAGTCTCTTGTAACTTAGTTTTCAATGGATATGGATTTAAAACCTCTGCTCTAGCTAACACTAGAGCAAACGGATATGTGCTTATTAGTACGAAATACGCCTAGCAGCTAGCCTGCTTCTTTCCCCTACTAATCTACACCTTACCTACCCCTATTGCCGTACGTGGTTTTGACGGACAGAGCCACCAAGCCACAAACCAATACGTGGTCCTACACCTCTACATTAACGGCCGTAAACAGTACAACGTCCCTATGGTATTACTAGATACTAGCTACTAGGACCTTATACTCGGTCGTAGATGGTTCGACTAGCTTAACGTATAGCTAAGCCCTCGCCTAGGGAAGTTAATATGGCTAGCAGATACCCCTAGGTCTCTGAACCTAGTTAAACTACGCCTAATAGACCTAAAGATCCTTCGATTACAGTCTGCCAATCCAAACCATTAAGCAGATGCAAACCGCTAGGACTAGGCTTTCGACAGCTAGCCTATTGATCCGCCCGTAAATTAGGGATAGGTAGGCCTGCTACTATCTGTAAGCATCGTCGACAGGCCACAAATCTTGAAGCGCAGGCCTAAGCTAGCACTACGCACCTATGGCAGCAAGTACTAGGACCGTTAGAACAGCTTACGGGCGATGAACCAAGCACTTATAGGCGTTAAGCCCTAACAGCTACCCGTAAGACGCCTAAAGCAGTCCGCAAACCTCAACTTGTCACCTGTAGACATTACTGCAATTAGCGTTGTAGGCTATCGACGGAACCTATAGGACGACCAAGCTATTACATTTAGCACATCGTTATATGAGATTGACCACCTAATTAAGAAGCAGCTTGCAGACTAAGAAGACGACTAGCAAGTACAGGAACGGCTCCTAGAGGCTTACAGAGACCTCGCTAATGTGTTCTCGAAGGCAGCTTCGGATACCCTACCTCCCTAGCAGCCGTACGACCATAAGATCCAGCTTACGGACAGTACTACGGATGCATTGTCTTTTAGCCCCCTCCGCCACTAGTCTACGGAGGAGCTACGGGCTATAAAACAATACCTAATTGAGAACCTACACAAGGGCTTCATTAAAGCTAGTAAGGCACCGTTTGTAGCACTAATCCTCTTCGTCAAGAAGCCTAATGAGTCGTTACAGTTCTATATTAACTTCCGTAAACTTAACGACTTGACCCGTAAGGACTAGTATCCGCTACCCTTAATTGAGGAGACCTTAGCCTAGCTTCAACAGGCCCGTGTCTTTACAAAGCTAGACATCTGCTAGGCGTTCCACCGCATCTACATCGACCTAGAATCCAAGGAATTAACCACTTTCTAGACCTGTTACGGGTCGTACAAGTGTAAGGTCATGCCCTTTAGACTTACTAATGGGCCTACAACATACCAACGATTTATGAACGACGTTCTATTCGATTACTTGGACGATTTCTGTACAGCCTACTTAGACGATATTCTCATATACTTAGAGAACGAGCTCGACCACTAAGAGCACGTCCGTAAAGTCCTCTTAAGGCTCCGCGAAGCAGGCCTACAGGCTAATATTAAGAAGTCTGAGTTTAGTGTCACTCGTACGAAGTATCTAGGCTTCTACGTTAGTACGGATGGGATTGCAGTAGACCTAGAGAAGACTGAAACCATCTGTAATTAGGAAAGGCCTACTACAGTCTGTGGCGTGCAGTCATTCCTTGGTTTCTATAACTTCTACTAGAAGTTCATCTTAAATTATGGACGGATCGCTTGCCCGTTAACGGCCCTTACCCGTAAGGAGAACCCCTTTACTTAGACTGTCGACTGCTAGCAGGCATTCGCAGAGCTTAAGGCCCGTTTAATAGATGCCCTACTACTTGCACATTTTAATCTAGACTACGAGTTAATGGTAGAAACGGACGCTTTAGACGGGGTATTAGGTGGCGTACTCCTATAGCTATAGCCTAGTGGGGAGTGGCACCCTATGGCCTACTATTCTAAGACGATGATCCTAGCTAAGATCAACTACCTAATCCATGACAAGGAAATGCTTGCTATTATCTAGGCGTTAGAGGCATGGAGGCTAGAGTTAGAAGGCTTAGTGACCCGTATATGGGTCGTCTTAGACCATAAAGCCTTAGAATACTTCATGACGACGAAGGCCCTATCTAGTAGACAGGCACGTTAGGCCAAAACGCTCTTGCAGTTCAACTTCATGCTTACCTATAAGCCTAGTAGCTAGAATTAGGCAGACCCGCTCACCCGTAAAGACTAGGAAATGGACAGCTAAATGGCCATGAAGATTTCAACCTGTACGTAGACACTTTTACGGCCTGAAAATCTAGATCCGCGAATCGTTACGGACCTAGACCTAGACCCCTTACACACAGGGGTAGAGGTGGCAGCTGTAAACAGATCTAATGGGACCCATGACTTAATCGACGACCTGCTATAGGCCAATCGTACGAGCCTAGACCTAGAGACGCTCCGGCAAAGAGCTATGAACTAGGAATCAAGTTAGACGGTCCGTAACGGACTGCTACTATTCGACAATCGGCTCGTAGTACCTAAGGACGACGTGCTAAGAGTCCGTCTACTAAGTGAGGCTCATAATCAGGTCTCTACAGCCCACCTAGGACAAGGCAAAACGTTACGGCTTATCCAAGAACGCTACTACTGGCCACACCTCCGTACGGACATCTAACGGTTCGTCCGTAACTGCCAAACCTGTAAGGACACAGGGCACCGTATCACGAGAAGTGGCATATGGGAGTGCGAGTTGGATATGAGTCAGTGCAATCCTATAGGTCTACTACGAAAGATATAAAAAAGATGAAGGGGGAGCTTATGGCTTCTAACCCCTTATGTACCCGAATGGGGTCCGACTCAGCTACGACTCAGCTAAGCCTTAGCGTGTCCTCTAAACCACTCCTGCCTGTCGCACGGAACCACCCCGACTCTCATCTCTTACCTACACCCACACTGTGTCGCGGCTAACGCATTGCCTTAGGGGTCCGGGTCTACTCCGTGTAAGGAGGCATCCTTACAAAACCTGCTGACGCTCGCATGCTCCTAGGGACCGTACGCCTAGTCTATTACACCCGCTACTGATCCTAGATCGCCCATGGCAGCACATATCCGTAGATTTTAAGGAGTTCCCTCCTAATAAATTAGGACAGGATATGATAGTTGTATTCATCTGCCGGTTAAGTAAACGGTCTATTTCTATACCCTGCCGTAAAGATACGGACGCTCTATAGATAGCAAAGATCTATCTAGACTAGGTATGGTGGTATTATGAACTAGCAGACACCATCGTATCTAATCGGGGCCTACAATTCGTCTCGGAATTCTAGAAAGAGTTCAACTAGATTCTAGGGACTAAGATCAAGCTCTCTACAGCTAGCCACCCGCAGACTAATGGGTAGACGGAGAATATGAACTAATGGATCGACTAACGGCTCCGCCCATACGTAAACTACTACTAGGATAACTGGTTGGAACTCATGCTAATGATGGATTATGTGCAAGCTACACTCTCACAGGATTCTACGACCCTGCCTCCTATTCAAATAGAATTAGGATACGTCTCACAGACAAGCTTTGATTAGAAACAGCCCGTTACGGACGAACCCCTATTAGTCCGTAAGCAGCTCTCGTAAGTAGATGCTGTCTAGTTCTCAAAACGGATGCATTAGGCATGGGAAACGGCTTGCTCTAGCATTTTATGGGCCTAAGAACGACAGTAGAAGCAAGCTAACAAGCACTAGAGACCCGTAGACTTCTAAGTTAGCGACAAGGTCTATGTCTCTACTAAGACCTAGAATAAGGATTAGCCTAGCCATAAGTTAGACCATCAAATGGCCAGCCCGTATACAATTCTAGAACAGGTTAAACATGCCTACTAGTTAGATTTGCCACCTACCATCAAGATACACCCCGTCATCTCTACTAACAAGCTCCGTAAAGCTGCTAACGACCTGTTACTAGCCTAGATCTAGGAGCTAGGCCTACCTATTATGGTTAACGGACAGGAAGAGTAAGACGTGGATGAGATCCTAGCCTCACAGGGCCATTATAGAAAACTGTAATACTAGGTCAAATGGGCAAATTACAACCTAGATCTAGCTTGGTATTACGCTTTAGACTTTACCAGCTGCCCGCATAAGTTAAAGGACTTCCACGATGCTAATACGGATGTGCCAGGCCCACCTAGATACCTTGTAGACTGGCTATAGAGCTAGGAGAACGGTACGGATGAGCCTAAGTACCACAAAGATGAGGATAAGCTTCCCTAAGAGCTCGCGGACGAGCTCTACTTAAAAGGGGGGGGTAATGTCACGGGCATACACTTGATGCCACGTGATTACAGTCCTCACGGACCCTTACGGGTCCTCTAGACTACCTATAAAGGGGTAATAGCCTCAAACCTCACCCGTTTTAGGGCTGTAGTCATAAGCTAGACATCTAGGCTTCGCTCACCTCTCTTCTTCTTTCTTCCGTAGCTTTAGATCTTTAATTGAACCACCTCTTGATTCCTAGTCCACTGCTACACCTATGCATGGCTATAGGTAAGGTCGACTGTTATAGAGCAAGCAGACGGGGTTTATCACAAGAAGGACAGGATATAGTTAGTTCTTACCCCTATTTAATTAGAGCTGCTAGAGGCTTAAGGACTAGTATGTTCTACTTATTCTCTAGGAAAACCTATGCCTTCTTTAGCATTACTAGGCAAAACGTGCCTCCCTTTGTAACAAGTACTCTCTCTTTGTTAGGCTACAGCTAGTTAAACATTAGTAGAAGAAGTACAGCTCTATTATAGGTGTTAAATTAGCTCTAGTTAAATACTTATATAGTCTTTATATTACTAAATTCTATTCTAGTTAAGGTAGTAAACCTAGGGCTAGGAGCAGTTTATTAGCTAATTAGAACCCTAGTTGAAAAGCAACTAGGGTTTAGAGAGCGCTTTTCATTTTAGGCTAGGGGTGGTTTTTAGATTTACGTATAAAAGCGCTATTAAAGCTCTAAAACTTAGGCATATATATATAAGCACTATTCTAACATCATATCTAGTTTAAGAAACCTAAACAATAGTGTTTAACGGAAGTCAACCCTAGCTGGAGGTTTCTACACCACCCTACTAAATTAGGAAGGCAGTGGCTTGTTTGTATACTTTAGCCCCTTTCTTGCCCCTAGTTCTGCCCGCTTTATTTCCTGCCTCTAAGAGGGTAAATGAAATGAATATCTCTATAGGTGCACGTACGCGTATATCGCGTTGTAATGTAATCATGATGATAATAACGTTAATTCATTCGTATTCAAATACTTACTACCTTTCTCTAAATCACAACCATCCTTTACTCTCCCACCCTTTGTCGTTTATCGACAATGGACTTCCTCTAATTCCACCCCATTTATAGGGTCCTTATCTATACCTCCTATGGATACGTGGTAGTACTAGGCACTATTAGAAGCCATCTGTGGAATGCACACAAAGGCGAGCTTAGTCTATCAGAGATTAACGACTACCTTTGAGTTATTCGTACAATGGATCTTAAAGCACCTAAGCTTGTTTAGCAGACATTAATACCACCATGCAGCCTACTAATCCCTCACCTCACGTTGTATCTTAATGGTATTGCGTGTAAGCTTTGCAAGTCCTAGCCTTTCGTGTGTCGTAGCGAGAAGTTTTCTAAGGTTCACCTAAAGAAGATTCACGGCTAGACTAGTAGTGAGAAGGCTAGCTGGCTAAGCAAATTGCAAGTGGCACATTCTACCTAAGAAACATCTTTTTCAAAGGTTACAGCTAGTTCTGTTGCATGTCAGACCTTCTATTAAAGCAACTTCTTTCGATATTTTGTTGTGAAGCCTGTGATGAACAGTAGGCTCAGAAGTACCTTCGCCAACTTAGGCAATAATGCGACGAGCTCATTCCCACTTAGCCTTAAGGATTAGATCACACTTCAGCTAGCTTAGAAGCTTAATGCGACAGAACCATCTCTTCTAGGACACAGCCGTCATTACACCTAGGTCTCCTAACAGGACACCTAGTGGAATCAGAGACCTTTAGAATCAGAGGATTTGTCACGTGACTTTCTAGAATGAAAACGTGCCCCTAGGGCCCTAGGGTAGGGAGAGGAGGGGTAGCTAGGCTAGGGATTACGTCTAGAGGTGTCTAGAGGTTCTAGGAAGGAAAGGGGGAGATTATAGAGGGGTTTTCGTTTTAGAGTTAGAACTCGTAGACTTTTTTTTTCTAGAGCGTTCTAGGCTCTAAAGCTAGGGGGGTAGCCTAAGGCCTAGAGAGCCTTTCTAAGGTCTTAGGAGAAGAGTAGAGGTAGAAGGGAAAAAGTTGGAGGGATTTTCATGTAACCCTAGAATATAGAGTAAGGATTCGTAGACTTTTTTTTTCTACTACTATAGTAGGTTCTATAGCTAGAGAGGTAGTATAAGGTAAGAGAAGTCTTTATAAGGTCTTTAGACATCTTTAGCATAAGTCTAAGTTAAGTTTTAGAGGTAACGAAATCTAGCCTAGGGTTAGACCTAGGATTCGTAGAAGTTTTTTTTCTACTAAACTTCTAGTACTAAGCTCTAATAGGTAGAGAAGTACCCTAGAACTTATTATAAGGTCTTTAGACATCTATAGGACTAGGTCTAGAGAAGTTTCTAGTACTAGAAGTTTATTTTCTAGAGGTGGAATTAGAGAATTCTAGAGGTGGAATCAGAGAATTCTAGAGGTGGAATCAGAGAATTCTAGAGGTGGAATGAGAGAAAAGAGTAGGAACTAAAAGGGCTATAAGCTATAACTATAGTATAAGACTAGCTCCTTATAACTAAGGTAGTAGGATGTTAATATTACTTATTATAAAGGAAAGTAAAGTATAATAACTTAACTATAGTAATTTATATATAAGTAACGTATTTCACAAGCGAGTTAGGCACACAAGCGAGTTAGGCACGAAAACACTAAAATCCAACTATTACTACTATTACTACCACACCACCTATTATAATAACCCTTATTCAATTGTAATTGATTCCTGGCGCCTCTTGCACGTACGGGCATTATGTCCCATTTTCTCACATCAGCCATAGCGCTTCTGTCAGCCCTTAGAGCCCACCTGCTAAGTAGTCTCACTTGCTACCTCCGTACGGATTTGAGCATCAACCTCAGCAGTCTGAAGGATATCCTCCCCCTCTTGTACAGAGAGACTACCCCCTTGCATTATACGCCTCTTCTACTTCCTTTCCCTCCTCTTTTTCTGTTCATTAGCTGCCTATAGAGCCTTAACTTCTACCTTAAGTAGAACAGCAGAATGCATCATCATTTCTGCCCCTTTAACAAGGCAGCTAACAGCATTATTAATTAAGGTAGGAGAGCTGTTCTAATGTTATACGATGTAGTTCTTAATGTGCTCTGTTTGAAAGTTAAGCTCCCGTATAGTTTAAGGAGTCTTTGAAGTCCAATTGCTATTCTCAACTATAGGAGGAGTTGGAGTCCTTAAGCGTAGATTCAAGTGAGAGAGGACAGTCTATGGCTCGTACGGAACTAGCCCTATAGCCCAGAATCCGCTCTTGATGTTCTGCTCTGTAAATGTAGCTTTGAATGCTTCTTTAAATGCAGAGAGGAACTCAAGCTTTATGATGTGGTTTAGCTGGTTTCGTACGAAGGTTTCAATCTGCTTTCTGTACAAGAGCTTTAGTGGTGCAAAGCAGCTCACATCAAGAGGCTAAAGAATGTGTGACGAGTGTAGTGGCATACAGAGGGTAATTATCTTCCGTTCTATGCAGTAGTGTTGAAATTAAGCAGAGAGGTGGCTCTCATGTCCGTCGAGAATAAGAAGGCAATAGGTTCCAACCGTACGAGCATTTGTGTGTCGATCGAAGTGTTGAATCCACTCGTACCTAATTGAATTTGAAGTCCACCCATTCTCACTTAGTGTAATTACCCAATCATCTAGTAGTCCTAAGTCCTTGTACTAAGCAGAGAGGTGATTCTGTGCCTTGAAAATAATGAATGACGGGAGTGCCCATCCGTACGAATTAACACCTTGGATAATTAACACCCACTCTCTATTCCCTAGCTGTATAGTCTTCGGACGGCTCTTTGCTTCTAAACTCGTAACTACCTTTGTAGTAGCAATAACTCCCATTACAAAACCTACTTCATTAAAGTTGTAGATATCCTGCTCTAAGATTCCGTATTTTGCAACTATGTTTCGTACGAGGGAGAACCACCCTTCAATTATCTTAGGATCTTTGCATTTTGCTCGTTTATAGTCGTACTTTCGACTAAACTTTGATTTAAGTTCTATACGACGCGTTATGAAGTTGGTAGTCTAGTTCTTCCTAGTAGGGCTCTCGCCTCGTTCAGAGAGTAGTAGGTCTGCCATTTCTTGCACAGCTTGCAGCTAGGGCGGAAATCCACGCGAATCTAGGTCGAGGATATACTGAACGAGAGCTGACTCTTCGTACGGAGTCAACTTACGTGAGTTGGGAGTACAGTCGCGTCAGGAAGGCATACTGCGAATTCGTTGACGAAGGGTTTCTTGGTTTATATCGTACGTTGTTGCAGCACCCCAGACACTTTGAATATGGCCTTGTTTGATTGCTTAGATAGCTAGTAATACTCTATCCTCTTTATTAGAGGATTAGGCTTGTGTTGGTTGTGGCATATTAACTTTTGTGAAGTTGACGCGTTTGGGTGTTTTCGTGCCTAACTCGCTTGTGTGCCTAACTCGCTTGTGAAATACGTTTCTTAAAGATTCTAAAATATAAAATTCTTAGATTTCTATTCTTACATTTAGGGTTCTCTTAGTAAAATTTTAAGTAAAGTATAACTTTAAAGATTTAAAGTAAAGTATAAGAAGTAAGATAGCTATTACTTTATAAGAAGTAAGATAGAAACTAAAGTATAAGGAGTAAAATAAACACTAAAGTATAAGGATTAAGATAGAAACTAAAGTATAAGAATTAAGACAGAAACTAAAGTATAGGGATTAAGACAGAAACTAAAGTATAAGGATATTACCTAGTTTTCAGCTCTTTAGCTATAGGGTTTATGTTAGAAATCTACTACTAAAGGTGAAGAATATGAGGGCTGATATTATTTGATTTGGTGGGGTAGTAGAATTAGGCGGTCAAAAGACAGGGGGCAGATATTATTCAAACAGGGGGGCAGATATTATTCATTTGTAAGTTCCCCCATTAAAGCCTACATAACCTGTATAGTTGGGAAATAGGTAAACCAACCCGCCTGAATCCATTCCTAGTAACGGAATTGCAATATTTGCAGTAGTTGTTGAGTTATTCACGTTAGATATAACCCTAAGTTAGGGTTAGAGTTACTAGACGGGACGGACTAAGTAGCGTTATAAGGGGGGGGTTTAGGTGAGACATCAATCAAAGGTGAAATAGGGGAATCATAAGGGTTTTAGATGGAATTAAAGTAGAGTCTAGAGCCTATACATAGCGCAATAGTATGCATTTAAAATGGATCAATTTATTCATTTACTAGAATTTCGAGTCATTATTTGCAAAAAGTGTTAGTACGCAGTGTTACTAAGTGAGATCAACGCCCATTTTACAAGAGAGCTAGTGCACGGATTAAGTAGAGAGAACTAGAGGTTTATTTTTGACTAGGTAAGAAAGATTGATGGGTTAATTAAGAATAGGACGGTTTTGAGCTAGGTTGGAGTTAAGTATCCACCCCTAGACACAACAGCGATTCTAGGATTAGCCAACCTAAGAATAGATGGGTTAGGTTGCTCATTTAAGAAGGATAGAGGGGAGTGTTAGTTCGTTTACTAGCAGTAGTAGAACATGTAAGAGCATTGTTAGGACGTTCACTAATAGAAGAACCCACAAAAGAGGGGTAGGTAGTACAAGGACAGGCTAAAGAACGAAGTCCCATGGAGGAAAGGAGTTAGTTGTCAACGTTTTTTTTCCTAGGGGTTATATTCTAGTTATTTTAAGGTAGAATGCTAACCGCCTACTGCACCTAGCCCTAAAGGCCCTAAGGTAAAAATGGAAATGGAGATCTAGCGTTAAATCGACAAGGTAAAAAGAGAAGTTAAGAAGAAGATCGAGGTGTTAGACAAAGCCTAGGAGCCTAATTCGTTTTTAAGACGAGTAAAATGGGACGAGCATTTACAGGGGAGAGACTAGGATAAGTTAAGGGCGTTAATTAAACCCGTTAATGCATAGGAGGAGGAAGAGTTGGTAATAATCCATTAGAGTTTCGACAGGGTAATAGACGAGTGTTAGAAGCATGTCGTTAAGGAGGTAGTAAGGGAGGCTGCATTATTCCGCGTTAATGCCATAGAGCACGGAAAGAAAGGCGAAAACCCGTTTTATATGGATTTGAAGGACCACACCCATTTGAGTTACTAGGCGTATTAGAAGCAGATGTTGAGTTTCGTTATGTAGGTAGAGTTAGATTAGGAGAAGGAGGAGAGGCCACCGTACTAATTCACGTGAGGTCAGGGGAAGGCATTTTTAAAGTTAATGTAGAAGGCAGAGGATTTTGAGGGGGTAGAGGTAAAGGAGGAGATAGGCAGGGAGGAACGAGAGCAGATGGAGGAGTTAGACTACACGTGTTTGTAGTTTTGCATTGAGTTGTTGGACCATCAGTTAGTAGGCAACTCATACGACAGCACAATCATTAGTAGGTTGTTCATTTTAGGCATTAGGCTAGGAGAGACGTAGGTCGAGGCCATCCATTACACGACGATATATTCTAGCATCATTAAGGTTACCTAGGCATTAGTCGTGGAAGAGGGGTATTAGACGTGGACCCAAAAGATAGCTGCGTGCAAATTAGTTGAAATGGATGAGGAAGAGGCGATTAAAACCACTAAGTCACCGTACTAGTTAATCTAGCAAATGGTAGACTAGTTCATGGGGTTAGAGGGTGAGACGAGAGATCCTAGCCTAATGGATTAGATCATTAGCAAGAGAACATATAGGATGGTAGTCCGAGCAAGTACAACTATAGACGGAGAGATTTTGTGGATTAGGGATAGAATATTTAGGTATTAGATGGAGTTCGACATGGGCTAGTTGTAGACGACAATCTAGGGGGTAGTGGCAGAGGCCTAGATGATTTTAATGCGTGATTTAATGATGATCCCGTTGGACGCGTTTGGCAACATCAACGAGGGCTAGGTTCTACATATCAAATGGGCTAATTTACGAGATAACATGGCTAAGAGCTAGGTTAGATGGTCGTTTTTAGACGATGTTAGAAACCAATCTAATATCAACGGACTGTGGTGGTTGTAGAGGCGAATCATGTAGAGGCTAGATTTGAAACGGTAGTTTGTTTAGTTAACAGACTCCATTAGGTGACAGCAACGAAGAATCATGAAATTCGAGCGGGATTTGGTTTAATTATAGGAGTTAATGTTGTTTAGTTAGCATTTCACTAGAGGTTAGCCATGCTAGGCCCTAAGCATATTAAGCGTTTAGCACTAGAACACTAGTAACGGGGGGATCCATAACATTAGAGTTAAGCACAGGATGATGTTTTACGCCCCTTAAGCGGATAAGAATTACATGCAAACAAGTAATATGAAGATTATGCATCATTAGTTGCCACGGGAGGTTAGGGAGTTGACGATGTATTATTTGTGGTTAGTATTGCCGTTTTAGGAGAAGGTCTAGATATTAGTCGATCTAGGATTCTAGGGTAGCCCGTTTATTTAGGGAAGGCTAGCATTAGAGGAGAAGAGGGAGAGGGAGGATGCAAAGGTTACGAAGGTGGCGAAGCAGCCCGTATAGTTAGAGGATAAAGATGATGATTTAGAGGAGGCAGAGCACACTATAGAGGAGGTAGAGTTAGGGGAGGTAGAGACCGTTAACAACGACGTGTACAAGTCAGCTAGTGTTTAGAAGAGGGAATGGACATCCGCCTAAATGTAGGGCATCATCTAACGGGAGTGTAAGAAGGAGATGAACGTTAAGATGAACATTAACGCATGGAGGAATTTTGTAGAGGCCATTAGTTAGAAGTTTTTGCAGCACCCATTCAAGTTTAATATAGACGAGGAGTGGAAAGATGAAGTAGATGAGATTTAGGAGGAGTAGTTTAGGCATTCAGCCTAGATGGGGGAGGCCATGTATGGGAGGTTAATAACAGAAGCTATAGGGGAAAGAGGGAGCTAACGGATGAAATTTCGGGTTATTAGCTAGGAGTGGCACTAGTTTTTGAAGTTCCCATCAACAGGTAGTAAGGTAGGCAAGTTAGGCGGGGTGAGGCTAACCTAGTCATTATACGACGAGGCAATGTAGCAGATGTAGATTTGACGGCAGCAGTTCATGTAGCAGGTAAATGTCTAGTAGGAATTTGAGGCATATATGGGTAAAGGCAGCTAGTTCTACAGGGAGCAAAAGAAAGCCATCACGGCCATTTTTCAGGGAAGAAGCCTAATGTTAGTGGTGATAGGCACTAGTTCTAGGAAGAGTTTGTTGTTCATGTTACTAGCATTTTGCATCTAAGGAGAGACGACCATTGTCGTTGTCCCGTTATAGTCATTGTAGACGGACATGAAAGACTAATGTAATAGGTGTAGGATTACTAGCGTGATTTAGCAATCTAGAAGGACGATTAAGCTAGCATCAATCGTATTTGTCACGCCTAAGTTAGTGTTACGAAAGGGGTTCTAGGATTTTGTTAGGTTGTTGCAGGATACACATTAATTAGATTGCATTTTTATTGACGAGTGCCACATAGTATTAGCTAGCAGTGTCACGTTCTAGCTAACGATGTGGCATTTAGGTAAATTAGTGCGCATGGGAACACAGGTGGTGTTTTTAACAGCCACATTACGGCCGTAGCATAAGGAGAAGTTTTGCTAGAGCATGAACATCATTAGGCTAGGGGTTTTTAAGATCCAAGAGGCCACAACCCGTCTAAATATCCAGTACTAGATCTAAACATATAAGGGGGAGGCAGACGACGGTTTAATTAAAGCAGTCGTTAGGTTAGTGAAACAGTTGAAAATCAAGTATCCTACACTAGCGAAAATCATTGTTTATAGCTAGGAGATTAAGGAGGCAGAGAAATTAAGCGAAGCATTAGGGACCATGTTATATCATGCTAAGGTAGACGACTAGAGCAGGAAGGACAAGAGGTTAAGCGAGTGAAAGAGCAGGAATGAGGAGAGCTAGGTTGTAGTAGCTAGTAAAGCGTTAGGTTTAGGAGTCGACACTAGGAACACTAGGGCAGTTGTGCATGCTAGAATGCCATGAGATTTAGCTGATTATGTGTAGGAGAGTAGACGGGCGGGGAGGGATGGGTTGCCTAGTGAGGCGATTGTATTATTGCTAGAGGAGTTAGCTAAGCGCTAGAAGGGTGTTAACAGCTAGGAGTTAACGCAGCCGCGACCCGTCGTATACTAGCATAAAAAGGAGACTAGGGATAGGGAAGAGAAGGAGATGGCGCGTAAGATTAAGGAGTACGTACAGGGTAGATGCTAGCAGGTGGTCATTAATTAGGTGATGAATGACAATTTGCACCAGAAAGTTTGTGTAGAGGGCGAGGAGTGGTGCAATTCGTGCTAAGGTTTAAGAACTAGGGAGTTAATTAAAGATGAAGCGTCCATAGACAGCCTAGAAGAAAGCATGGTGTTTATAAGCCAGGAAGAAATGGTGTTTAATCGACAGGATAGAGAGAGGGGTTGGATTGATTTTACTATGTAGTAGAGGGAAAAGCAGGAAATATATGAAGTAGAGGAATTAGAGTGGGAATTAGAGAGGTTTAGCAAGCAATGCGTATATTATTATGTTTACAAGTATACTAGCACAGATCATTTAATTAGGCAGTGTACAGCGTCTAGGGTACAGGGTGTTCGGAAATGGATTAACGAGTTTATTAGAGCAGTTTAGCAGAAGAGAAGTATAGAGGGGTTTTCGTGTTGTTTGCATTATTATATACCCTAAGCGATTTGCGACCATTAGAAGCATAAAGAGAACAGGGAGGAGCAGGGGTGATGGGAAGAAGATAACAGTTAGGAGTGTTAATACCCTAATGTTGTTGTGCTAGCATTTTAGAGCATGATGTTGATTAAGGGGCAAGCGGCGTTAGATTAGTTATACGAAAGGGCAGAGAGAGACGGATATGACATCTAGGATGATATGGAGTTAGAGAGGCAGTAGTTAGGGAAGAAGGTTAAGTAAGGAGGGATTAAGGGTAATAATGTGATTAGGGCGTTCAAGGAGTTAGCCAGCTAGCATTTAGATGAAGATTTAGAATAATTAATTGATAGTAATACCATGATTAGATAGACGATATAAAAAAGTTTTATAGTTTGATTAACGGAGTGGAATAAGTTAATCATTTTTAAATTTTGTGGTGAAATATAAAATAATAAAATAATAAAATCATATTTGATAATATGCGAATAATATTAATCACGGGTTGTTAGAGATAATAAGGACAAGGATTTGTTTAGGATACAGTAGGGGCGTATTTTATAATTAGGGGTTAGTGTTAGGGGTTAGTGAATTAAGGGAAGGATGTAGGATGGGGCAATTGCAATTAAGAGAGAAATGGGAGAAAGTGTGTAATGATGACAAGCACATTAGGCGTTTAAAATAAAATTTAGAGGGTTTGTCTACATAAGCGTAGATAAATTTTTGGGATGAATGACACATTTAGTGTTAGTAACATGAGGTTAGCATAAGAGGTCAGCAAAGGGTATGTTATATTAGGATGATAGAGTGAGGGTTGCATTCTAGTGAAGCCTATCCATAATTGTCGTGTCCGGGTAGTACTGTCCTAAGGTTTAGGGCCAATAGCAACCCTAGTTAAGTTGTGGAAATTACGCGAAATGACTACCCTAGGGGATACAGCCTAGAGGTTTTGATATAACCCTAGAAATGTCGCAAAAAGACGTTAGAAGGTTGATTATTAAGGTAAGTGACCCCGTAGAATTAATTCCCGTTGTTAAAATGCACAAATTCCACGTTTTTTGCGTCGTTAGGGTTAGGGTTAACGTTAGGGTAAGTCACGTGTGTGGAGATGAGGATTTACAGTAGCCATGTAAGAACAAGGAACGCGGAACGCATCTAGCAGCCCGAAATTAATATTAGACAAGAGGCAAAGAAAAGGAAACAAAATGGTAAGCTAGAGGAAAAGTATAAGGGTATATTAAAGGTAGGTTTAAGGAGGGTTAAAGTTGAAGTTAGAGTAGAAGCCAAGAACTAGAAAGATGGACCAATTTTTAATTCATTTGCCTAAATTCCACGTTATTGTGTGTAAAAAGTGTCAATATGCCATATTACCTAGTTAGATTAATGCACATTTTGCACCCTAGTTACCCCATGGGAAGAAAAAGGCGACTAAGAAACCTCACGGGTTAAGTAAAGCAACGCGTGAGAGAATTAAACAGGATGTAGCCTAGATTAAGGGTTTGATCCCTAACCCTAGAGCATTATAGTAGAGTGAGTTCCCGTTCCCACCACTAACAGTAGCATCCATTGCTACATTAGGGTCACCTAAGACTAATGTGATGCAATGTACATTTAAGATAGACGAGGAAGAATGCCAATATATATGTTATTCGTTACAGTAGATGCAAGAGCATTGTGGGAGTGTTCATTAGTGAAAAAGTAAAGAGTAGGGAGGACGACCTAGAAAGGTCAATCCACGACCTACCCCTAGAGTGCCGTGGTAGACTAGGATCCATTGCTAGTAGTTTTTTAAGTAGGGGCACAAATCATAGTATTTCGAGGTCCAACCCGTTAAGGCAGGACTACGCCCAACCCCACGAATGGCGTCCTAGACAGACTAGTTTAAGGCAGCCAAAAAGGAGATGCAGAGGGCGTTCGAGAAGGCTAAGGAGGAAGAGAAGCGCCAGATCAAGGAGACTAACGAAGCCAAAGAGCCAAGTCCATGGTTGAGACGGGTTGGGTGCATTCCCCATTTAGCTAGCGTCGACTAGAAGGACGTACGAGAGTTTGTTAAACCAGTTAACGAAAAGGATGAACTTCATTTGGCCATAATGTGCAAGGCGTTTAAGTGGTTGATTTAAGACGCACAGCACCATGCCGTGCAGGATGTAGTTAGGATACATACGTTGTTTGAGGCAAACAAGAAGGAGGTGGAGAAGGAGACGAACATGCCGTTTGATAGTTGGATGGACATCACAACGATCGAGCGGTATGTTAAAGTGTGGAAGCAGTTGTTATTGTATGTGTTCTGAGCCGAGGATGACGAGGCTAAGTTTCGACCCCCGTACGTGTTAACTGAGGCGTAGCAGTCGGCCATGCAAACCGTGAGAGATAAGATCGGGGCGTTTCAGGAGTGGAAGGAGGAGCAGGAGAAGAACGCGGCGGGTGAAGACTGTGAAGACGAGGGGTTTGATGATGGGGAGGATGACGAGGGGGTAGAGGGCGTTGAGGGGGCGGCCGAAGAAGTCGATGAGGGTTTCGAGGATGAGATGTCCAAAGAGACCAAATGAATGCAGCAGATCTAGCGGGAGGTATTACGGTTTTGCATCACGTTGTTAGACCACCCGTTATAAGACAATGAGTACCAAAGCCCCATCATTAGCGGTTTGGCCGTTTTAATGATAAAGGGGGACAAAGGATAGCACAATGCCAAGGATTTCACCACCAAATATTCAGTAGTGATCAAGTTGGCACGGTTGATGGTCGTTCAGGAGGCGTACCAGTAGAGGCAAGAGCAGATTCGTACGTATCAGAGCGAGATGACGGAGGTTGAGGCGCAAAAGAAGGCGACTAGTTATTACCGGTTGGTTAAGCAATTCGTCGCCTAGTTCACAACCATGGCCTACGGCAGCCGCGATCCCACACCCATGCAGTGGATATACTAGACCCGTTCGTACGGATTCAAGATACGATACACCACGCTAGCAGCCGGGAAGATCTAGTGGATTCGAGATGAAGTGTTATACCCTGGCACCCATGTCTAGATGTTGCAGTTGTAGAGCATGGTGCATGGATTGATTGGGGAGGCGCGAGACGAGTTGTTTGGGAAGTTGATGGTGGTCATAGACGAGGGGGGCGTTCCTAGCATCAATTAGGACAACACTGTCGACTAGCCGTTAGAGACTAAGGTCGGTTAGTCGTTTTTAGATGATGAACGAAATAAATTTGGCGCCTACAAGGAGTGGTGGTTATTTGAGCAGATATACTAGGAGTAGGCGTTACGGGAGTAGTTTTTGGACAACGACGGTTTGTTAAAGCCCAGTGTAGGTGAAGCATACTAACGGCACGTGGAGCGGTTTTTGGAGTTATTGTTGATATTGATTCATTTATGTGCCGGGCAGCCTAGTCGTGCAACAGAGATTTTGGGGTTGCGGTGGAAGAATACAGCCAACGGAGGCGTACGAAACGTCATCATAGAGAACGGGTTGGTGGGTTTAGTCGGCTAGTACCATAAGGGGTACTGTAGCAGTAGCAACATTAAGATCATCCACCGGTATTTACCCCGAGAAGTTGGAGAGTTGTTGGTATATTATTTGTGGATTGTGTTGCCGTTTTAGGAGAAGATTTAGTTCTAGATGACAGGAAAGGTCGTGTCTAGCGCATTTTTATGAGGGGATGCTAAGAAGAAAGAGCATCGTTAGTGGACAGGTCTAGAGAGGGGAGGGGGTATGAAAAAGGGGAAGGGGAAGGGGAAGAAGGGAACAAAAGAGGAAAAGGAGAAAACCTAGGAGGAAGAAAAGGGGCGGCGAACCAAATTGTCATGAACATCCGAACGGGTGCAGAAGATCATGCAGGACGCTAGCAATTGATGGATGGGAAGCTAGTCCATATTAAGCATCAGTGCGTGGCGCTAGATTACCATTGCCATATCACAGTGGTTTTGTCGAGAAAATCGATTCGAGGACGAGAGCGGAAAGTAGGATCCCGATGAGAAATAGGATGAGGATAATGCAGCTAGCGACGATCCGTGGGATTTGCAGGCTGGGCATGGGACGCACATTGCAGGCATAATTTACGCCCATGAGTTGATGGAGGGCAACAATACCATCATTAGCCGCTAGGAGAAGTTTCGACAGGTAAGTTGTACGTGGCATCGGTTTTTGGAGTTTGCATCCACGTGTTAGGGCGACACCACGCGTGGAACTAAGCGCAAGCGTCCGTCGTTTGAGGACGAGATGGACGAGGTATAGGCGCAGTAGTGAAAGAAGTTGCGGACAGTCGACATCTAGCAGGCATTAGAAGAAATGTTTGGCGCGGGCACGTAGTTCTGTGGGTTGCAGAAGCCTGCGTTAGAGGCCATCATGAAGCACGAGAGCCCCATATTAGTTGTAATGGGAATGGGGGTAGGGAAGTCGATGTTGTTCTAGATTCCCGCAAAGAGCGTGTCATCTAGGACGACCATTGTCATCACGCCATTAGTGTCGTTGCAGGACTATATGGTTGAACGGTGTTAGCAGGTTAGGATTTCGTGTACAAAGTGGGATAGTTAGCAAATGGGGGCAATGCAAGCCTAGATTGTCATCGTCACGCCTAAGTCAGCAGTTAGCAAGGCGTTTAGCACGTTTTTGAACGAGTTGTAGGGTCGACGAGAGTTAGTCTGCATTATGTTTAACGAATGTCACACTGTCATGGACAGCACGCCTGATTTCCGACCCTAGATGTAGCAGTTAGGGGCATTATTCACGTAGGAGGTGCAGATGGTGTTTTTGACAGCCACGTTACTAAAGCATACCGAGCCTGAGTTCATGCGGATTATGAAGATTAAGCTAGAAGAGGTGCAGACGTTTCGGGGACCCATGACGTAGCCTAACATTACGTATTCCGTCCATGAGTATGCTAAAGAGAGCGATGAGACGGAGGCCATTTGCCAGTTAGTGAAGGAGAAGTTAGAGTAGTATGCAGCGCCCGCTAAGATCATTGTATATAGGGGAAGCATTAAGCGGACCTAGGAGTTAAGCAAGGCATTAGGTTGTCACTAGTATTATTGCGAGGTAGGAGATCGAGAGGAGAAAGGGGCAATCATAGAACGGTGGCAGCGTGGTGATGGGCGGTTGATTGTAGCCACGAACGCGTTTGGGTTGGGAATCGATGCACCTGATGTCTAGGTGGTGATTCACGGTTAGGGTTAGGGTTAGGGTTAGGGTTAGGGTTAGGGTTAGGGTTAGGGTTAGGGTTAGGGTTAGGGTTAGGGTTAGGGTTAGGGTTAGGGTTAGGGTTAGGGT
>LMYD01000468.1:0-43416 GCA_001630595.1 Pseudogymnoascus sp. BL308 | reverse complement strand
CGGCGACGGCGGTGTAGGAGGGTGTTTTGTCGAGGCCGAGGATGCTGGTTACGGTTGTGCTGCGGGCGCGATCGCTCTTGTCGCCGCCGCCGAGGCCGAGGCCGAAGAAGGAGGATGCGCGCTTCTTGGGGGGTTCGGGGGTGAGGAGTGTGCTCTTGCTGCGGGTGGAGCGGGGGTCGTTGTTGCCGTAGACTTCGGCGCCGAGGCGGCCGGCGTAGGCGTGGTCGGTGAAGGCGGAGACGGGGGCGTAGGCGGAGGCGTCGAGGATGTTGTCCAGTGTCGCGACGGCGGATTGGCCTTTGATCTCGACGACTTGGTGGGGTTGGGGCTGCTCGAAGTACTCGTTTGCGCGGAGGTGTTCGGGCATGTGGAGCAGATCTTGGGTGGAGTGGCGGCCGCCTACCTTTTGTTTGTGGTGCTGCGCGAGGTATTCGGCGTCGAGCACTTCGTCGGAGACTTGTTGAGGCTGTTGGGGCTGGTCCGTCTCGCCTTCAATGACTTCATTGAGCCATGGTGCAGATTGTAGTGCTATTGGTGGGAGGGTGCTGAGGGCCTGGGTCCGGCGTTTTTCCCTCTTGGCTGGTGATGGGCGGTTCGACAGCTTTTGGGGGAGCATAAGCATCGATGGGACGGGGGCAGGGTAGAACACCATCTGCTGCCCTGTGAGCGGGTCTGCATATGATTTAGGCCTCGCCATCGATAACGTATTCGCTGATGAATCCCTTCGTTTTTCCATTTCCGGCCTTGGTACCGCTGCTGGGGGAGGAGGTGGAGGAGGAGCAGGCGGTGCAGGCATATTCGCATAATGCTGCCCGTCAAAGTCGTCGAATAGCTCCTGTGCCCGTTCAATCTCCGACTGTGAGTCGTCTTGGATCTTATTAAGTCCTATGTCCGTCTTCTCCTCATCGACATCAATATCATCAGCCGACAGGTTCCGGATAGCCAGTGGCCGCCTAACTTCCAGTTCCGCTTCTGCTTCCTCCTCCTTCTCCGCGATCGATGGTGCCCTCGAGACGTTCCGTGACGACAGGTACGAGTTATTTCGGGAAGGCACAAACTCGCTCAGCGGCCTCCCCTCCATCTCAGGTTCCGGTCGTGTCCCATACTTTGACGTCTTCGAGCTCTTCGAGTCCGCCCTCGGCCTCGCACCAAGTATAACCGCACCTCCTGGCGAGTAACCCCCCGACCTCGCCGCATTATTCACATCCAGGATCGAAGTCGAGGTCGTTGAATGCGAAGAGCTAGTCTCTCGTGTCGGACTCGTAATGTGCGTCGGGCTAGCAAAGTTTGTCGGACTCGCAACCTCCACCGCGCTCGTAATCTGTGTTGATTTGGCCTCGTACGGGATGTCGGTAACAAGGTTCATCAGCGATGACTGGCGGAGGGAGTTCATCCTGCTATCCGACTTCTTCACCTCGTCGTACGCATTCCGGATCGAGTCTTCAATGCTCGAGGTCATACTGAGTTTTTCGGCCGACCGCTCTAACTGCACCACGTTCGATGTATATGCTCCCTGTAGCGTTTGTAATCCCGGCGTAGGATGTCGGACTCGGACTCCGCGTGTGCTCGCCCTCCTAACAACCGGTTCGTGTAAGAGCGACGTGCTCGCTGTCGCCGCGTCGTCGTCGTCGTCGATCTCGAAGCGTGCCGGGCTGGTCGTGGTAGTTTCGACGTCTAATCTCCGTTTGAATCCGGCCAAGTCGTCCCCTTTGCTGCCCTCGCTGGTGGTCAGGAGTGGGCTCGTATTGGCGCTGAAGAAGCCGTCGGCGTCGCGGTCGCTGCCGTCAATAGGATCGTAGCTGCGCTGGGTGGACCTGCTGAGGGCGCTCGGGGCAGTGGTATTACTGAGGAAGCCACTGCTGGTCAGCGTATTGATGGGCGATGCTGCCGTTGGGCCCGGGTTTTCGTCGCGATGCGACGCTGCTGGCGGATCCATAAATAGCATATCCATGGGCGCGGCGCCGGACTTGGGTTGTGCTGGTGCTGTTGGTGGTGGAGATGGCTGAAATTGCATCTGGGGCGAAGTATTGCCTGCTGTGGCGCGGTGAGACATGCCGTCTCCGTCGTCGTTGTCGGGGTCGTCCAAAGGCATCTGAGTCAACGATGGGGAGGATGAAGATATTGGGGGAAATGGGGAAAAGAGAAATATAGTTTCGAAAACACACACACGGAATACAAAAGTCAAGGTCAAGGTCGAACAAAACAGGTACAGCAGGGTATATTTGGCTGGCTGCAGATCAGAAACAAACGGCGGCATGGGAGTTATCGCAGCGAGTGGGAGAGAGGACAAAGTACGAAGTACACTTTGTATGTAGGTCACACCAAGGTAGTACTTAATTTTATATTTTCACATTTCACGACTTCATAATTATTGGTATTCCTATTGGTATTGATAGTGGTATTGTTGTTGCTATTATTATGTGTTATTTTCGTATCACAAAACTTGATTTTTTATGATTTTACTATGCAATATTAGCAGTAGTCCAGCGTCTAAAATGGGAATAACGCGAATAATGGCGGATACTATGTGCAAGCCATGTGCGTCCAGAACAATTTGACAAGTAGTGACTTGGCCCGTGGCGGTAGCTTGTATGCGACGGCAGGTACTAACCCAGTACCCCGATTAATTTCAGCCACATCTGGACCATCAAATGTGTCAAGGAGCGACAAGGAGCGACGATCAACGAACGATGGACCGAATGGACCGAACCATGGACCGAAACTAGAAGAATAAAGGACCCTTAACTCGGCGGGTATACGAAGTTTACGAAGTACGGTTCAGAATAATGCAAATCCTGAAATCCACTTAATACGGTGTTAGCTGTCAGCTCTCAGCTTTCAGCTTTCAGCTCTGAAAGGACACGAGAGTCGCAATAATCGCAATAATCGCAATGATCGCAATAATCACCAGCAAATCAATCTCAAATCATAGCAAATCGATAGCAAAGTAGTATTTTCAGCCATGTTAGATATAAGATAGATAGTAAGATTGCAAGATTGCCTTCTACCCTTATCATCCAATCTACACCCAAGCACCCGATATACCAACTAACACATATCAACAGGGAAAGGGAAATATGCACAAATAGCGATGCACATATATTGCCAATTAATTAACGCCACGAGTCTGCAACAGGGCATTCCCAAAGAAGCCTCCCAGTCTCCCAGCCGTCCCTCTTGAGTCTCTTAAGTCTCTAGAGTGCGGTATCTTATCCATCCCCCCCTGTGCTTGGCGCAACTCAAGGGCGCAAGGATCGAGATCCCAACAAGATCCAGCCGTCAACGACCTGCATCCGTCCATTTTCAGCCCTACTTCGGTGCTACGATAACAGTACAAGACCAGCACTGGCCGTTGGATGTTGGATGTTGGCCGCTGCTGGCCGCTGCAACCCACGACGGGCCCATCCGGACCTCAATTGGACTTTATATCTGTAGATCGCTATGGCATTGCACTTGCCGTGCCGTGTCGATATCTAGATTGATATCGGCACGGCAGCTATCGATATCTCAAGACGTCCAACAAACCCTAAACAAGATGAGCGAATTAACGCCTCAAGATAACGAAGCTGTTCTCTCAGAGATAGCGAGATTGAGAAGGCGCACGAGCTAGCCAATACCATAACGTTAAATCGCATCACGTCGAAAGTTAGGGGAGATGCAGCTGTTGACCTGTCTGACCTTCTGAAGCAGCTAGCAACCACCTATCCCCAACTTCGGGAGATCCTTGTTCGAGAAGCTCGCCGACGCGTTACCACGTGCAGTCTTAAAGAAGAGCCTGCCAATAAGGATAGCAGTAGCTCTTCTCCTGCAGAGCTGCATGGGCTTCTAATTCAGGGCGATGTCGAGATCACGCATCCCATCGACCAGAGGATCTTAGAACACGCAGGAATCCAGAGCTTAGGAACTAAGCCTCCGAGCGCCGATATCCATATAATCACTGGGTTAAATCAAGCCTTACAGAGTAGCCAAGTACTATGGAACCTCCACAGCTCATTCGTCCTCACCTTAGGGCCCTCCGAGGTCGTCAAGACTGGCACTTCTCTTGACCCTGATGGCGCTACTAATTTACAATACATCAACACCCAAGTGCCCGAGATCCCTACGCCTTCATTCTTAGGCTCCCTAACATCAGGCCAAAGAACATACTGCTTCATGTCCCTCGCAAACGACGTAACTCTAGAGAGCATATGGCCCTCCCTCACCACCACCCACAAACTCTCAGTCCAAAGCCAACTAAACAGCCTCTTCCGCACACTACGCTCTTCGCCTGCTACTTCGCATCAGGATGACAAGATCGCACAAAGGATAGGAAGTTTCACATCCGGTACCTGCAAAAGACATGAGACGGTCCCAGCGCACAAGCACGGTCCCGATCCACACCGAGGCGGAATTCAATGACTTTCTCTGCTATGAACCGAACCGGACTGCTATGCCGTGGATACGGATCATTCGCTCGGCGATGGGGGAGCGACATCGGGTGGTGAGGACGCATGGGGATTTGCACCCGCGGAATATTATGGTTGCGTGGGAGCAGGACGACGGGCGCGGAGATTGTGAGGTGAGAAAGAAGGCGATACGGGTGACTTATCTCCTTGATTGGGAGATGGGAGGGTGGTATCCGGAGTATTGGAAGTTTGTCAAGGCGTTGGCTACGGTTGGTAGACGCGGGGTGATGGCGGATTGGAGCGAGTATCTTCCGACTGAGGCGATTGGGATGTGGCCTGTGGAGTTGGCGGTTGATTCTCTGCTTGGTCGCTGGCTTGGGTGAAAATTAGCGGTGTGTTGGCGGACCGCCCTTTAAAGGTAGGTGCCATGTGTAGTTCTAACAGAACAGGGACCACGTTCGGTCTGGGGCATTTTTACCTCATTCTTGAACCGGGGGCGTGGATCGGGTGCAGCGACTTAGTCGGTGATCACTACTGACTCTGTATAGCGCTGGGGGTCCTTCGTTATATCATGCGTTGTGTCGCCTTCCACGCTAATGGTAATGACTACAGTGGTATAGATCTCGAAAACCTTGTTGTCATCGGGCAGTTTCACCGTTACGTCAAACGTTGACTCGTCAATCCGGGTGTTGGTGATTATCCAATCCGACAAGCCAGTACCATGATTCCCCGTGTCGACATAGTCTATTGCCGCAGGTGACTTGAAGGAAGTGACAAAGTTCTTGCCCATTATCACGGGGCTACCGTCCTCATGACGAATATTGGTGAGAGCTATCCTAGCAAAGAACGCATTTGCATCTTTGTTGAGCGAGGCATCGAATAAAACCTTGTTGGCTATGGCGATGTTCCTTCCAACGTGTCTAGGTGTGATGTAGATTGTGTAATATTGTAAATTCTCTGATCTAGCGTTATACGAGCAGGCGGGGCTTTGGGGAATAATTGCCTTGAAGTAATTTGGGTCCAGGAGGGCATATTATATAGAGGAATCTTAGCAGAAATCAATCTTGCAAGCATTAGAGCTCTAATGGAGTCCTGCCTTGTGTCGATCGCTGCTGGAAGGAGTGCTGCATTGCGTATTTCAAATGTCTTAAAGTTGCCAGGAATATATATTCGTTCTATAGCTATTGGCTAGGGATCTATGCGTTTATAGTTTGTGTCGTACATATGTCGTGATAGTGGCGCTTGTGGGTGAATAATGCCAGCTGAAGAGGGAGGTTAAGACAACGTATCCCCCAACCAGAAACTCCCGCAGAGAATACAGAGCGGAATAAAGCTGAAAAATAACGTAATGGGCCGCCTGCATGTGAGTTGTAGGTTTTTAGTTTCCACGAGATCAAGCTCTGGGGTCAATTCATCAGGTGGTTATGCAGTGTAGATGGGACGGAGAGACCGGATGGCCATGCATCGTGCGATGGGAGTACAGCAACTACCAGGATGTTGGGACAGAGAGGGATGATGGAGAGATAGTTGGTGAGAGAGCTGCCATTTCATACTGTTAGAACACCGCGGTCGAGATTACGAGTTATGTAATAATACTTAATCATCTTATGTTTTAAATAATAGCATAGTAATTACGTTTCTAAGTTATATTATAACTTCACGCAAGACTGCAGTGTCGGTGTTTCTGTTTTCAGCTAGCGTTGGTCCTTGCATTATGCAGCCTTGACCAGCTAAAACCTCGTTGCGAGCATAAGATTGGCGAACTCATACTCTTTGTGCAACATCATATCCATGTCTCCGCTGCATCCAAAGGTCATTAAGAAGTTCCATCCCGATGGTAGCACCAAGACATACCGTGGGCACTCGGTGATATGTCAGCTCCCCCCGGATTCGCCGCTGGCTGATACTCTGAAAGGCTTGCGCCAAGAACTGAGCCAGCACAAATACTCTGAGCTATTCAAGAATGAGGCCCTGTTACCTGGCAACAATTATCATATGACTGTCTTCATCTGCGTGCGCGACCTAGAGCGAGGACCGAAGGTCATGCCCGGGGAAGGCTACTCGGCGGACATCAAGGAAAGAAACGGGTTAACGGGGCCGTATGACGAATGGCTAGAATATACCATCAAGCAAGTGCGGGCTGTTGCTCTTGAGGAGAACATGCGACCACCATACGGTTTCGTTGTGGAGAAGGAGATTCCTCAGATAGGATACAGCATCGGCGTGCGGCTGCGAGCGACACCAGATACGAGCCCTAAACTCGCGCACCTGCGCCAACAACTGGCGCAGCTAACTGGTATTGCTGCCCCAGACTCAAACGTCTTCCACGTAACTCTGGCTTATTTACTGCGGGATCCAACGCCGAAAGAAGAGGATGAGTTGAAGGCGCTTGTCGAGAGTCATCTTGCTAAGGCTCCGGAGATTGTGGAGCTTCCCACCGTAGGCCTATGCTCCTTTGAAAGCATGGGGGTGTTTACGCCGCAAGTAATTTTCTAGACGACATGAGCGTGGCCTTTATGTTGTGGAGGCTGATCACATTGCTCAATATTTTCTTTCTGTTTGGTGTAGAATTTCTCTCGAGGTTGATTTGGTCGTGCATTTTAGGTAGCAGTCTAAAGGAGTATAGAAGTATTCTTGCGCAAAAATAAGAACCTATCTACACCTTTCAACGGCGCATCCTTTATCTTGTTCGTTGGATTTTTACTGGCTCGTTATAGTAAAAACATAGTGGGGGCGTCGTCCTTTATATAGCCCAACTGAGGCAGGGGCCTACCAGTCTAAGAAATCTAAACTAGGCAGAGTACACCAACCAACAAAGCGCTACTGTTGTACTTTCCCTCTCAACTAACATCGCGATATTACAACAGCAACTTAGCGCTATACTTCAACAGTACTGTACCATCGTGTCACATAAACCCATCTCCCATCAACGCAGTACACATCACGATGGATCCAGACGCTTCTCAACCGCCCACCACACCCCACTCCTTCCCAGAACTCCACATCATCGAGCCCACCTCACCACATACACATACCGCTATCCTCCTCCATGGCCGCGGCAGCAACGGTCCCGAATTCGCAGAAGAGCTACTGGAGGAGTCCAGGCTCCCCGGCCATCCAACACTAGCACAAAAATTCCCCAGCTGGCGCTTCGTTTTCCCATCCTCACGCCAACTATGGAGCACCCTCTTCGAAGACGACATGCCAGCGTGGTTTGAGGCCCATTCACTCACTGATATCACCGCGCGGCAGGAGCTGCAGGAACCAGGGATTATTGAGGCGGTGGGGTATTTGAGTTCTGTGCTTGACGATGAGATCGAGCGGGTGCGTGGGTATGCAGGGAAAGTGGTGTTGGGCGGGATTAGCCAGGGTGCGGCGGTGGGGATGTGGACGCTGCTTTGTCGTAGGAAAAGTGACAGGTTGGGGGGGTTCGTGGGCGCTAGTACGTGGCTACCGTTTGCGGGGAATATTGGGGAGTATGCATGGTGTTGATGACGAGATGGTTGGTGTTGAGCTTGGACGACAGGCGAGGAAGGTGCTCGAGCAGCTGGGGATGGAGGTTGAATGGAAGGAGTATGAAGGGGCGGAGCTAGATGGGCATTGGGTTAAGGTCCCGGAAGAGATGGATGATATTGTGCGGTTCTTACGGGCCGTTGAGTCAAAGAACATCTCGGTTTAGTGGGATGGTGATGTGGACAAGGGATCCCAATGGTGTTTGGGATAAGTCGGCAACGCAGGACCAGGCTGCGTAGATCTTTGTAGCATCGAAGGGAGACTATATATGACACGTCTGCTGCCATTACGTCCATCCTCTCCTGCGTTGCTTCACGATGTCCCCCTTGCTTCCATAGGCGGCACGTGAAGCCCCCGTGGCAAAGAGAGAGTACGACGAATTTCCATCACAAAAGGCACTCCTGTTTTTTCGAATTCCTCCTCGCCGATGCAACTATCACCATGTTATTCCTATATTTCCTTCTGTTCGCTACCATCCTCGCGCAGAGGCCGAGCTCCATCTCCATCTGCGACTACTATACTCAGGTTGAATATGGCTCGGCGTCGGAGGAAAACCAGTTCAAACTAATGCAAGGCATCGTCGCGTTGGCATTTGCTGGACTAAAATCCATCCCTTCAAAGAATGTGCCGAAGGAGTTGACGGGAATTCTCAACCCGGGAGTTCAGGGCGGCCAACGTGTGGATCTCATGCAATTTTTCAACGGGACGCTTGCCTCGACGAACCTGAATAATCAACCAGTCGGGATAAACTGGCTCGATGATGGGGGTATCACGCCCTTGTCCGACTACTTGACCGGCAAGACGAAATCTGTTGTCCTCTCGAACACGACAAATGAATAGTTCGTCTCACACCCTCCAGTACCCTCCATGCATCCCTCAGCTAACGTTTCCAGTCGCCTTTTTGGCCACTTCTATACCTCCTTTTCTCGCATCTTCGGCTGCTCTCTTCCTCCAGCAAGCCCTCCCACCCCAGGCGGGTCTCTCAACCTTGCCTACGCCCACAAGTTCATGAATCTCGACTTCGCCGAAGTTGCCTACTTCATCGACCAGCTCACACGCGCAGCTGAGTTCTATGGCTTCTCGAAAGCCGACGCGCAGGCCCTAAACACCCGCATGAATAGCTTGTATAACTCCCGCTGTGCCCCGCCAGTTACGTTTAGTTCCAAGCAGGGTCCACAGCTCCTGTCCCTATGTCAGGATCCCTCTTGCCCACTTGCGGTGCCTAATTCGGACTGCGAAGCATATGCCAATCTTACGGCTGATGGGGGAGGATCATCGGGAACTGGTAGCGCAACGTCTTCCGCGGACTCCACGACCGAAACGCCCTCAAACTCCGCTGCGTCATCTACGAATAGTAGTCACAAACTAAGTGCTGGTGGCATTGCAGGAGTCACAATTGGCAGCATCGCAGGTATCGCTGTCCTCACCGCAGCGTTGTTCTTTTATCGCAAGCGCCGCAATGCCTCGAAGATAAAGCCAGAGACACAGCGGCATTGGGCTGGTCCTGAGTCGGTAGACTATCTCTCACCGCAAAGTGATAAGTATAACTCGTTCTCGCCGGACACGCCGTTTAGCCCTGCTGAGCTACATAGCCCGAAGTCACCGGAGCCGCCGATAGAGCTGAGTGGGGAGACAAATGGGGCTGAGAATGAGAGGATTAGTCGAGCATTGCAGTAGGATGAGACTGGAGGGGGTGTATAGTTAAATGTGCAATATGTTTTGGCTGCAGAGCGGTGTATGTACTTGTTGGAATTATTTGAGTCATTGGCAACTTGTTTTTATATATCCCAAATTAATTTAACATCAAATGCTAACCAAGATGATGTAAAACTTACTATTTCATTTTCATTCCATATCTAATCTCCTACCGCTATTTGCCTCCCAAACTATCTCATACGGATAGTTCGCATACCTATTTTAAGGTACAATACAGTCACAGCTATCACATTATCACACATACTTCGACTTAGCAATATCGAACGAACTTCCCGAATCTTATCTTTCAATGGTAATAGCCACAAAATATATAATAACCACAAGCACTTCCCTGCCACAGTAGTCTGTATCCACGTCCTAGATACGTGGCGCGTAATAATCGTTGACCACGCTGCCGCCCACTCGCCCTTAACGCCGATAACTCCAGCCTCGATTGGTGTTGCATCCGCCACGCCCAAACTCACCTTCCACACCTCAAAATGCACGACAAAAGAATCCCCTCAAGCCCATCTGTATTATTGACCTTTATTTATTAGCATGTAATACCTACCATGCCCTTCGAATTCGTCGACAACAATGCCGTCATTGACCGCGCCGCACGGCGGCGGATTCGTAGTCACGTGGCTACAGGCAAGAATGTAGGAAGGACGATCGTGCGGCCATCAAAGGCAAAGGCGGATGCACGAGAGGCTGGATCTCGACCTATAGCGGCTATCGTATGCGTACCGCAGGTTGTGGCGGATGCGCAGAACCAGGAGGTGGAGGAAGAGGGCAATTGTGCGATTGAGCGGATGGTTGGGGACGGGCTTTCCGTGTTTTCGTTTCCGGAACAGGGTAGTATCAAGGCGAGGAGGATTGTGCAGAGTGGTATGTGCTGTTACTCGTCTCTAAAGTGGTTTATGTGCTCTGGTTGTTAATTGTTCCGTGGTGTAGCTTTCTCCTTCATAAGCCGGCCGTATCAGGCAGAGGATTTACACACGTCCATTGACACGTCGGAGTTGCCTACATCGATGTGGATCCAGTTCATGTTTCTAGACGAAGCTTGTGCGTATTACCAGTCCTGTTCCCAGCTGTATCCTACCTATTCTAACTAAGAGCAAAGTTTTTCACTGCGCTATTGCCACCTCAGTCACAGCTCGCAATGGCCTCGTGGTCGACAAAGACGACCCCAAGGAGGCCATGCGTCACCTATCGCAAACATTCCGCCTCATTAATGAGAGGTTGTCAGGGAACGATGTAGTCTCAGATGCGACCATAGCTGTCGTGGTGATCCTGGCGCAGCATGAGCGCCTCCGTGGTCACCACCGAGAAGGGCTCGTCCACGTTGGAGGACTGGAGCGGATGGTCCAGCTACGGGGTGGCGTTACAGCTCTTTCGAGATATCGGCCTGGCTTGACGCAGAAAATGTTCAAAGTTGATCTCGAATACGCGCTGCATCAGGGCACGGCGACGAGATTCAGGGCAGAGGATATAGTGCCTAATAGCACCGCCTTATTTGGACGTCTCAACGGCCCCGAAATAAATTACGACAGAGAGCTTACCAATGCTATTGATCCTAGACTTTCTAAACACCTAAGTGCCAACCTACAAGCTGTTTTCAGAGACATGGGTAGCATTGCCAGGCTCATGAACGATGCCTGTGCAGGACGCTGCCCAAGGATAAGCCCCTACATCTTCCTCGACACCGTCATCTTACTTGGCTACCGCCTCATCCAGGTCAGCCCCCTATCCGGGCCCCGCTCATTCAATCGCCTCGAAAATGCGGTGCACGTGGGCTTAGCTGTATATATGATGGCGTTCTTACGGGGTCTCGATATGAAGGTCACACACGTGCCACTCATCTCTGACTTGGCTCGTTCAGTGGCGCAAGACCATGGAGGTAGTGAGAGGGTGGATAAAGAGGTTATTCTTTGGATACTGTTCGTTGGGGCAACCTCGGCATTTGGAGAAGCGGATCATGGGTGGTTGATTCCAAAGATGGCAGAGACAACGCGCTTCTTGGAGATTGACTCTTGGGAAGGTGTTAACAGGGTTCTTGCTACATTTCCATGGGTCCATGATATTCACGGCAAATCGGCCCAGGCACTCTGGCATAAATCGACATTCTGCTAGGTGTAAAACTTCTATAAAATGGGGTAGCCTATGTGACTAGGCTGCCCTAGTAAACTGTCAAACTGGTAACCTTGCGATATTCCTACAGAATAGCCTTCACGGAGCCCGGTTGAATAGACTCCAACTCGCTGGCAATAGCGTCCCAGAGGATCTTCTGCGATTTCTTCCCCTCCTCATCAGTTACCCAGCTAGGCACCACATCCCTATCAACACGACAATATTAGCACTGGACTTAAAAACTGGGCGGGTCAAAAGACGCGTGTGGGACTTACTCGGCGATGCGGCAGGAATCGAGAAAGCGGCCGTGGCTCTCCTTTCCCGCAACAGCCCCATACAGCAGCGTCCGGCTACCGTCCTCGGCCGTCCGCCCGTACTTGTCTTTGGATTCCTTGAGAATAACACTGAAGGCGGGCGGGGCGTTTCGGCCAAGCTCAGTCCTGCAGCTCCCGGGACAGACGGTGTTCAAAACGACCCCTGTGCGGGATACCGGGACCAGGGTCCCAAGGTAGCGAACCGCCACAGATTCAAAAAGTTTGGATAGGGGATACCTAGTATCGTTGATGTTAGTTACAGCTAGGAAAGAGATAGTCAATGGATGGGACTCATGGTTGCGTACATTTTCAGTCCCGGGTACTCTTCCTTCTCTACCTCCACAAGTGGGTTGCCCTTGACAATATTCCAGTCCGCCTCCACGTCAAAGCCGACCCTGCTTGACACGAAAACAATATGCGGCACAATCCCAAACTTCTTCGCATCCTCACTCATTTTCGGCAGCAGCAACACTGCGAGTAGCAGTGTACTAATCACATTGACGGTGATATTCAACAAGTGCCCCTCAGCCATGACCCGCTCAAATGCAGCAACACCTGCATTCTCAATCAGCGCATCGATGCGCTCGAGCTCCACCACAGCCCGCTTCGCAAACGCTTTGACGGAGTCGTAACTCGCCAGGTCGAGCGCCCATACCTCAGCCACCCCGGATGTCCCTGTTGCGGCTTCGATGTCGGCTTTGGCTGCCTCGCCTGCGCTGACATTGCGGACTGCCATTATGACCTTGGCTGCGCCGACGGCGACGAGGTGTTTAGCCGCTTCAAGGCCGAGACCAATGTTCGCGCCTGTGACGATGTAGGTCTTTCCTGCACATTTCTCGCGCGAAATGTGGAGGGGGAGGTTGTGAGGCTGGGTGGCTACGGCGTCGGCCATTGTTGAGTGTTTAGTTGGTGGAATGGGGATTTGTGGGAGTGAAAGTGAAGATGATTGTGATGAGATTTACTGCGGATAGGTTTTGAGTCGAGGTTGGTAGGATGTGGTGGTGATAGTTGTTGCTTTCTAACATTCAGTGGAGGAGAAATCGAAGCAGTTATATATACTCCCTTGAGCAATTGGGTTCGACAAACTCCGCCATGTCTCTTTTTGATCTTGACCGGCCTTTAGCAAAAGCCGAGATAGTTACACTGTAAAATCCGGACGATTGACAGACCTTTTTCTTAAACTCATATGCTGAAGCAATAACAAAACCATGAGGCGTCTAGAGTGGGCCGAAACATTGTGCCCGCCAATAGGAGACCAACATCCCGATTCGGACATTGGTGTATTATGCAATTCAACAAGCCCAGCTTACGCAAGATCTCGATTTCACTTTCATGACACTCCACCTCGTTCGTTACTTTAGTTAGCATTTGTGGTATAACTGGGCTATTTGCCACGCCACAGCCAAATGGCCAATTAGAGACCATTATCCTAAATCGGAGTAGCGCATTATAGCGCATTTCATAGCTCCGATAACCCCGCGAGAACATTTTGACGTGTGGCGGAGGTAAGCTACTTGACTAGTCCTGATTAGGCTGTATGACCTTATGACAGTATGTATGACCCTTCTCCGGTAGGGATCCTGGAGCCTCAATAACCTCTCCGATATATCAATCATCGTGCTTGTAAAAAATACAAGTTACCTTCCTGCTTCTTGGCTACGTCCTACATCTAATACACTACCATAAAGTATACACCCCCACCTCCCACGTCGACCAGGGTCTCCATTATCACTATGGCGCAGTCGCCCTTCGTCAAGAGCACCCAAACAAAATTTGACGTTTCCGCTGCGTTCGTAGGCGCATCATTCGAAGCCAATCCCGTGCAGAGTTTCCTCATCGCCTCGTGCGTTTTCATTTTCTCAGTAGCTGCTACGACGTGGCTTTTGGTGGGCGCTTTTGACAGGATGCTCCCTCAGGATCCAAGTATTGCAATAGGGATGGATGGCAATAGAGAGAATGAGCAAAAGCGAGGGACAGGTGACAGTATGGGTAGCAACGGTAAGGGAGAGTAGCGGGGAGAGCGATGTGGAGACGGCGATAGGCGGATAGCAACAGAGGGTAGTCACATAGGGAGGCGGCGGTGACAGGGGGAATATAAAGTGGCGACGACAGCGGGATGGTCAATAGGGTAGGAGGTGAAGGCAATATGGACAGGACGCATAAAACACGAGGATTGAGAAAATATATAGAATTTAAAATCCTAGGCGTAGGCGACGTGACGGCGTAAGCGTTTATGGTACAGTGATGTGATTGTAGAGAATCATTTACATCGATAGTCGTTACAGCAGATGAATCCACATAGAACCCGTCCTAATGAGCCTTACCACATTGCCGGATTCGAAGGATGTTGCTGGTAATCCTCTTCAAACCCGTTGAATGCGTCCCATTGCCAACCGCCGCTAAATGCATTCATTCCAAACTGATCGAGTTCAGCTATTTGAAAATCGAAGGGGATGTCTGATATGTCGTTCTGGGGGAGCTGGGATGCTTCGTAAATGCTCGCCAGCACGTCTCTCGAGCGATCAGCTGGTTTTGTCCACGGCGCCACAATTTGGAAGAGCTGTAGCGACTTCTCGGTGCTGGCCTTCCACCTCGAAACGTTTGGGTGGTTTGGGTCTGCAATGAGGCTAACCAAGGTCACCATGGTTGCTTGGTACAGATACCAAACTGCATTCCACACGCGCAACCTATTCGGCTCAGTAAAGCCAGAAGCGATGTTGTCGATAGCATTGCAGGCGATTTCTTGGCAGCTGTTGATGGCGGCTTTCTCCTCGGGAAGCAGCGTGTCATATGGGACTTTGCGATTGGCGTAGCTGAGGAGCACTGGCCGGTACAAAAGGAGCCGCAGGTTGAAAAACCTATTGCTCATGAAAGAGAACGACGTCAACAAGCGTTCGGGGCACATTTCGCGATAACGGAATTCTGGCGGAAGGTTCTGATGCCAGTTTTGTACTTCCACATCGAACGACTTCAGTTCACTGATGGAAAGTGGCTCGAGCTGCGCAAATCGGTCTTGGACTCTTGTGGCAATCTTGCAGAATGCCTGGCTGAGGTCGAGGGAGAGCGTCGCTGGATCGTTTGGCTCGAGGCTGACGTTCATGGTCTTCGGATCCCACCTTCCTTGGCTCGGACGGCCGAGTGTCACATGGCTCCAAGTATCCAGACAGACTAGGCACCACCAAATCTGCCGGCGAAGTTGTGGTCTCGAGCCTGCTTTGGCAGCCCCTATCTTCGTGTCCAAGGTCGCCGTGTCACGATGTAGACCCAAGCCGATGGCAATTCGGAAAGCCGCACCCATGACTGCATGCGCCATGTTCGGAGAGTTAACGTAATGAAGGTAGTAGCCCCCTAAAATGCACAATGTCTGCAGACTCTCCAAGCAGCCTGCCCCAAACAGCTCAATGTTTATATACTGTTTCGCGCGGTTATAATAAAACCTGTGGGATTCATCATCGCCGCTACCTGTCGACATCGACCCCATTACAAGAACCATGTTTAGCAGGGCAATCCAAGGGCCATCGGTTCTGGTTCCTTGCTTCCAGGTCGCGCGGAAATCTGCTTCATCAAGCAATGGAGTCATGTCGTGTGCATGGAGGAAGTACGCATCGACGCACGTCTCCTCATCCATCGTCGGACTCAATAACTGGGATTCCTGGTGAAGGCTTGTCCCGTTTGTGGTAGTGAAACACCAGGAGTGGGATAAATCCCACGTCGATATCCTCTGCCTCACGTAGTCGCGTATCGAGGGATTCAACCGGAATATTGTCCGCAATGCTGCGCGGACAGATGAAATCCCCAGGTACGATTTAAGGTTGAGCTGTAATGAGAGGCCGTTGACATCGTCAGCCGCCGGGTCCTGGTTCTCCTGCCGCTCATTGTACTCGTGCTCCTCATCCGTGTCGGAGGTTTGGTCTGATGCCTCGCCCAGTCTCTGATGGTCAGATCTCCCGGGGGACTGGGAATGTTCCTCCTGGGCTAGCTGGAGGAGCTCGGCCCGGGATAGTTTGGACAGATCATCCGCGTTGGATCCGGGGAATAGAGTGTTCAGAATTGTGTCATGGGCGCTCTGGCCTGTTGTGCCAGCAGCGATCTGTTTCCCGGTCCTGCATTAATATATTAATCCTACTGTTCGTTTATAAGGATGGGGCGAGCACGCTAGGGTGGAGTGAGTGGGTTGTGCCGTACTTATTGGAGCTGCAGTTGCGTCGCCTTCGTGGTTGGTACTGGCAGTTGTCTGCTACGACGTACCACACGCAGTTGCTGCACGGCTGCTGGCCATCACAGCGTACCTTTCGGCGTCTGCACTCGATGCAAGACCTATTTATCTTTACCTGCTTGTCCGACCGCATTTTAGTAGCTTGTGGTGGTGTTGAGAGAAGGGGAGTTCTGGGGCATGATATGCCTAGTACCGTAAGCAAAATTCCCCGCATTTGAAGGATTTCCCCACAAACCCAAATAACCCCGTAAATCGACAGCGCAAATCACCGAGGGGGTTGCGCGTAGCGAGCTAAACCCACACCCCAGAATATGCAGGGATCTCGTCCCGTCTGTCCGAATGTCTCACGTAAGCTTTAGTCAGTCATTCATAGAAACTTTTGAGTCCTTGACGAAGTCGTATTGCCTGGCTTCTTAAGTATTGTCGATGGGGGCGCCAGATGGAAGCATGCACGGCGTTGAACCTGACACTGTACCAAATAGGTAATTGTGAGGGATCTCGTTCTATTTTACTCGAGCACCTGGCAAAGCCTCAATTAAAACACGGCATTCATTGCTTCAATCGCGGAAATATCACATCAATATTCATTCGTTTGAGAGCATCACATCATCCCATCCTCCATATAGTACGAAAGCCCATCTCCGTCTCTCCATATCCCCTACGCACTGTCCTACCACGTCCCCCGAGCAGGACCGAAAATCTCTCCATCAGCAACTGTCTTCTGCGTCGCAGCATTCCAATCTCCATTGTTGGTGTAGCCGCCACCGACGCCCCCCCACCACTGTGGCGGGGTGACCTTTGGAAGCTGGAGCGCGAAGAAGACGAGCAGCACGCAAATAATCGTGCCCGAGTCGAGCGCCGCAGAGGTGATGTAGTTGTACTCCGTCCACCAGCCTGGGTGACGCTTCTTGATGACTTTGTTGAACATGGTGCCGACAAAGGCCCAAGAGGCATAGATCATGACAGTCGCTGGAGGAATATTACCCGTTCCGCCAAAGACGACAGGCGTATTGATAAAGCGGATGATGCTGCGTGGGTACCTGCGCGCAAGGAAATAGACCACGACTGGGAGACCAGCACCAATGATGAAAAAGTACTCCATGCAGTGGTAAATTCCGTTGGTGCCATAAACCCGGTCTGGGCCGATGAGTCCCCAAATTACCGAAGCAGTGAAAAACACTTGAGCGCCAGGGCAAGTATAGCGATCGGGCTGATCTGGTGTGCATACCCCATCGAAGTTTCCAAGGGCCCAGTTGTAAACGGCGATCTGGACGAAGCAGGACCAGAGAGTTGCGATAAACATGGCCCAGAAGATAGTTCGCTGTGGAACCTTCATGTAATGGGCCAGCTTTAGATCTTGGGTGAAATAGAGCCCTTGGTACACAGTGATGTAACCGTACATCTTGAACATCATCATAGCTAGAGGACGACCCGGAAGCATGTATCCAACTATGAACTCTGTGATAACATTCAACCCCAACTGGACGTTTGTTGTGGCCTGTATAATTCCAATTGGTAGGTAGAAGAAGAGGGAAATGAGAAGTGCAACGATAAATCCCCACCAGGTCAGATGCGTCTCCCATACCAAACAGGTCACCAAGCCGAGGGCAAACATGACGACGAACGATGCGCCATACCACCATACCGGTGCTTCTTTATACTTGAACATCATGCGCATGTGCACGTCGGCACCTTCTTCGCGGCTAGCACGGAATTGCCGCCAGATCTGCCTGCCGTTGAAAAGCCCCGTGTGTACCACCAGAGCGGCGATAGTAGCGAATGACAGGCCATAAACAAGACTAAAGGTAGTCGAGAGGAATAGGGGCGAGTATGCCTTGTATTTTTCGTCATTTAGGGTGTAGTCATCGTTCAATATCATCGAAACGTTGTACGGTTGACCGGTATTATCAAAGCTGCCACTCGTTGACATGGGAAGATACTCTGAGTAGAGAGCGCCGGTATAGTGGATCCCAATGGAGGTGATGATGACGAAAGTCACCAAGCCCACCATGGTATTGGCAATGGCGTGGAAAGGGTAAACCAGGGGGCTGTAGATGAAAGCGGTGAGGGTAGACCAGTCAAATGTGATCGGGATCAGACTTAGGCCAGATATCCCTCCAAAAAGCTGGTTGACAACCACATTGTTTGGGGCTGCCCAACACACAAAAGTGAAGGTGGCAAGGAAAGGAGCAATCCAAAGCGGGAACCATTCCCAAACAAAGATGCTACACATGACGATTAGAAACCACTTATAGCGCCCCATCGTCCACCCGCTAGTCTTGACAGCGTCAGGCGCAGTTTTCGTGTGTATGGTCTCAAAAAGCGTGGTGGTGACAAGGTTCGAGGGCCAGATCATGGCTGCTGGTTCAACGAGCCAGGTCCGTGTAATACCCGCAAGCCCCAGTCCAAGCATCTGGCAGGTTATCGTAAGCAAAAGCTGGTAGCCCCACCCAAACTTCTGTTTATAGTAGACCTCTTGGGCGAGGAGGACGTCGGTCGAATATGCAGTCGATCCTCCAAACGACGCATTGGCCATGATGACAATGACAGCGTGCTCCTTCATGTTAAATGGGCCTGGGTTCAAGCTCCAGGTGATTCCAAACGTCTTGAATCTGCGAGTTGGCATTACGGCCGCCCAGGCAACACCGGTGGGATACGAAAGAAGCAGAGTGACAACTGGAGTAAGGTAGATGGACGGATTGCGCAGAGAGAAGAGCATGTTGATGGCACTCCCAATGGTCGTCCACGTCATCCCAATAACCCACGCGCGAATCGTGTTCGCTGGCACCTCTTCATCATAGTCTACGGACGAGTTAATATCCGAAGAAGACTGATCAGAGCGCAAGACACTCACTTCTGACGGCGGCACGGACTTCAGCATATGGCGAGTCCTCTTCAATGAGCGCATTCTCCAAGGCCATTTCCGCGTTCACATCGTCGGCCTGGAGCGCCTTCTTAACAGCATTGAGGTTCTCCTGGGGCATATTTGGATCCCACATGTTCTCCCTCTCAAAGGCCGAGAGGTCATTTCGGATCTCATCCGTCGGCACATTGTGCTTCGGCTCAACGGTGACGCCTTTATCGACACCAGACGAGATGGCATCGGCGCCGGTCGTCGGGGTCTCGACGACCGGGCCAGTCCCCTTGCGAAAGGAGAGAAGACCCATGGTGCTGCACTGATAGCTTCAGTGTAAGGCTGAGGAGTGGTGTCGCTCAATGCATTCGCTGTATGGAATGCAGCAAGCAGTTGGGAGGTCGAGTCTTGTGGAGGGGGGATTGGCGCCATATATAAATATGTTCCGCAACAGGCAGGGTATCGCACGAGACTGTCTCACACAATCCAATCCCAGGGATCCTGGGGCCATCCCCGGAGATACCAAGGGTTGCATTGTTGAAGCTTGTGGCCAACTAGACAGCGACGGTGCTTTTGGTATCAGCGCCGATCAGCAATCAGCGATCACCTTCCGTAAAGCGCATCGTGTCGGGGCTATTTTGGCGGCGCGGTGCAGGCAATGGCCCATCTTCAAGACATTCTCCGCGGTGCAACTCGCACTAGGAGGACGACGATGTCAATCTTGACAAGTGCCAAGACGGAAACAGGAAGGTGATGGACGAGGCTAGTTGATTTGGTCAGTTCATGGTGCATTGGGGTGAGACTAAGAACCCCCGGAAGTGATAGACAGGAGAGCTACGAGGCCAATGAGCATGGCTAACGGTTCAAGCTGAGGTGACATGATGTCTTGTGCCTTGTGAGACATGGGCATGTATGTATCCCTAGCCGTCCCCAGCTGGCCCCAGCTAGTCCCAACTACACGTTTACGTATCAGCGTATGGTACTTTATATGGTATTGTAGAAGGATACGACGAAATGCACACGAGGAGAATATAAGGGATGGTGTTGATAAGTCCCGAAAGAGGAAGGTGTGAAGGGTGCCACGACGTCAATTTGCCGATCGCAAGCAATATTAGCAGCAACCCCGACACGCCAGTGGTAGCTTAAGTGGTAGGTCGGCACAAAGGATGTGGACATGTGCTGCTATCTGCTCCAACGCCTCTCCTATGCCTGTCCCATCCATAGCCAATCGTTCAAGTAGGATATATTATTACCCTGGTGGACAGGGAGATGTGGCCGGGCCGTGCTTCACCAACCAACAACGGATAACGGAGATGTATCGCTTGCAACTGGCCATATCAGCGCACCTACTGACGCCGATTGCAATCGATTATACAGTGCTATGGTATCGTATTCGATCTTACAAATTTGTAGAAAGTTTTCACTAAAACGGCCGATTACTCAGGCCGTAGAGAAATGTAGATATCGAGCGATAAGAGGAGCCAGGGAGGGGGAAACGAAGAGAAGGGACCAAACCACACATCAAGCTTTAGCCGAGCCGGGTTGTGGTGCGCCCAGCGCCATTAAGCCCATTAAGTACGCCTCGCCCGCTTTCTCCTCGGCGTCTCTCACTCCTGCTTCAACAAGACAAGTAAACAAGCTTTACCAAGCCGCTTGCGGGAACTCGTTACCATTTCAACTACGTCACGTGTCTCACTCTATTAGTCCGTCAACTGCCAACACTATTCTGGCTTTCATAAGGAACAGACTGGGAGAAAAATGAGACTTTGCGATGTCATTGTACACTCCATAAACCGATGCTTACTTCATATCTAATCATGTGACCATCTTCTCACTAATTTACGACGCACTATCCATCCCCTGTCGAAACCCCTCACCCACTAGTTTAGCCTAGCCAAAGAAATCCCAAGCACCCCGTAGCTCCACTACCCAAACCGCCCAGATCCAGAAATAAACGCCAGTCGATGCTGACTGCATAGGGGTCATTTTGGAATGTTTCTCACGACGACGACGAAGGTAGATGGCAGCCTTCGGCTTATATAAAGTTATATCTCCTTCCCCCTTCTCAAAGACCCTTCTTGCCAGCGCCAGCCCCATTGCCGGCTTCAAGTGGTGGAAGCCATGAAGATCATCGTCGCCGGATCGACTGGTTTTGTCGCGACGGAAGTCATCCGCCAAGCCCTCTCTCTGCCTGCCATTACCTCCATCGTTGCCCTCGGACGCCGGACGATAGCAGTGCCACAGAATGCGGGACCAAGCGCCGATGCAAGCAAGCTCAACCCTGTCGTCTGTGATGATTTTGAAAACTATTCCGAGAGCTTGAAGAAGGAGCTTTCAGGGGCTGATGCCTGTATCTGGTACACAATCTTCCTGGCTGCTTGTTCCATTGCTCTGCCTCATCATGTGTAGTCGAATGGTGACAACCGCCCCTTTACTGATGTATAATAGGCTCATTGCTGTTACGCCGTCAAAGGTGAAGACTATGCCATCCGCGCGGAAAATCTGCCTCGACTACACGGTCAAGGGGATCGAAACTATCGCGCAGCTGCCTCGCGCCTCCGCTGGCAAGCCCCTGCGCTTCATCTACACCAGTGGCGCCAAAGCCCAGCGAGATCAGAGCCAGAAGCCTTGGATCCTGGGCGATTACAGTTTAATGCGGGTACGCCTTTACCCAACTCCAGTCCCTCAACTGAGTTACTGAGAATTTGGTGTAGGGAGAAACTGAGAATCGCGTCCTTGACTTTGCCAAAAATTCAAATGGAGTAGTGGAAGCGTGTGTTGCGAAGCCTGGAATAATTGACGCTCCAGGACGAACGGGGCTGGTAATGCGTACCGTGGGGTCCGTCGGTCGTGCTATCATCGGTCTTCCCATACTCGACGTGAGTGAGATAGCGGCAACGCTGTTACAACAGGCTGTCAACGGGATCGAGCAGGAGACGCTACTTACTGAAGATTTAGTAAGGATTGGGCAAAAGGCGTTGGCAGCTGAGAATATTGGACAATGAGCTCAGAGAGTGATGACCAGCTTTCTCACTGTGGCTCTGGAATATTGTGGTGCTTCTAGCTTCGCCCAACCACGTTTATCTGACACCTTTAGTTACGTCGCCCTAATCCAAATACAACTACAAAATTTTGCCCACTCTACTAATTCCGTAAGTCGATTTAGTTAAGATATACCGAAAGAGATGTTTGTTTTCTGTCGGTATATCACGTGCATATCCAATGTGACGTCGCGTGTTAAGGTGGTATAATGTCGATCGGCAACCTCAAAGAGGCTACCGGCATCCATCGCGAATGCGGGGTTCGGCCATGGGGCTCATAGCAGGTAAGCTTCACTGTATCAAATATGGGTCCAAAGCTTCCAAGTTGCTGCTTGCCTTCCTAAACAGGCAATTCAATGGACCTCCGATGCCATAAACCACACTGAGCTCGCTTCATACCGAGATCGACCAGTCTTCCATGCCTGATTAGTCTTGGGAAGATACCACTACGCTACCCAACGATGAGGTTAAAGGTGAGATCTGCGACCATTTCTCCAGCTTCATCTCAAGGCCTTTGCTTTAGTAAACTAGAGAACATTCCCCGCAGCTACATGCGTGCAACGTTGCCAAAACTGGATTCGGAACAACTCTGGCAACTCCTCACATCATGACTTCTACCTTAAAACAGGCGCTTCGGCGCATAAACAATTCAGAAGAGCAAGCTCGACCGACCTCACCATGCGTCCATTCTGGCTCCTAACCTCCTTGGCCGCCATACTTGGCCCGGCCGCCTGTACCGACATCGCGCCGTTCACATACAACAGGACCGACTTTCTTCTCCATGGGAAGCCCTACCAGATGATTGGCGGGCAGATGGACCCCCAACGAATTCCAAGCGAGTATTGGAGAGATCGGTTATCCATGGCAAGGGCAATGGGCCTAAATACGATTTTCACGTACATCTTCTGGAATGACCTTGAGCCATCCCCCGGGACGTGGGACTTTACGGGCCAAAATGATATCAAGAAATATTTTCAGATTGCTCAAGAAGAGGGCCTCAATGTCATTTTGAGACCCGGCCCGTACATCTGCGGAGAACGTGAATGGGGCGGGTTCCCGGCATGGCTCAGCGAGGTACCCGGAATGGCCGTCCGGACCAACAACAAGCCATTCCTAGATGCATCCAAGATATATCTCGAACATCTTGCTGAGGAGGTAGCACCACTCCAAGTCACCAACGGCGGACCCATCCTCATGGTTCAGGTGGAGAATGAATACGGCTCATTTGGCAACGATCACATATACGTCGCTGCCATGAGAGACATGCTCAAAGCTCAATATGAGGTCCCACTATATACAAACGACGGTGGCGGCGAATCATATCTTGCGGGGGGGCAGATCCACGGTGTTCTTGCAGAGACCGATGGCGACCCAAAGACTGGATTTGAAGCAAGAGATAAATATGTCACCGATCCGACTAGCCTCGGGCCTCAACTGGATGGAGAATACTATGTAACATGGATTGATACATGGGGCAGCAACAGCACACACAACACAAACGACGGCAACGCCGAAGCTTTGAAGAAAATCCAGGAAGATGTCGCCTGGGTTCTGACTAACAAATCATCAATCAGCATCTACATGTTTCACGGAGGCACAAACATGGGTTTCCAGAATGCTGGTCTCTGGATCGATAATGCTTTAGCTGCAGTAACAAGCAGCTACGATTATGGCGCCCCCCTTGATGAAAGTGGTCGCCCAACCGAGGCTTACTATGCCATACGAGAGACAATCATTGCGCATCTAGGTGGCAATTCCACGGTGCCAGATGTCCCAGTGAAGAGCCCATTGATTGAAGTTCCGACGTTTCAACTCAACCCATCAGTGGCTCTGTTCGACGTGCTACCAAAACCGGCAATTCAAAAGAATCCCACTCATATGGAGGCTCTTGGACAATCCTATGGATTTATTATGTACCACCACGAGGTCAAGACAGCACTTAAGGGATCTCTCAAGCCAGGGGATGTTCCAAGGGATCGTGTGTTAGTTTATGTCAATGGAGAGCGCGTTGGGGTCATTGATCGGATCTACATGGTACCAGCTACCGTTACCCTGGACCTCAAGGCTGGGGACGTGCTTGAACTACTTGTCGAGAACATGGGCCGCATTGATTATGGACCTGAACTTGTCGAGCAACGCAAGGGCGTAGTCGGAAACGTGACTGTCGGTGACACCGTCTTACTTGACTGGAAGACATATCCCCTTGCCCTTGAACAGCCACCTGCTCCACAAGCCAAGTATCGCGGCCCAGCACCTTCATCAACCTCAACTCCAATCTTCTATTCGGGCTCGTTTGATGTCGAAACTATCGGCGACACATTCCTCGAACTTCCAGGCTGGGTGAAAGGGATCGTCTGGGTCAATGGTGTCAACCTCGGTCGCTACTGGATTATTGGCCCGCAGCAGTCGCTCTATCTCCCAGGCTGTTACCTTAATAATAAAGGTAATGAGATTACTGTGCTTGCTCTGGAGCCTCTTGCAGACGCCACGAGCGCTGTTGGTATCTCAAAGCGAGTTTGGGGTAACAACCCAGATCCTGATGCTCCGTAGACTCCAGTTGATGTTAGACCATCGTTCCGCGTTGTCTATTGGGCAAAGTAGTAGATTCACCATTGCATGATTAAAAATATAGCTTTTCCTAATAGCATAAATTAATGCACTAAACATACTTGTTTATAGAAAATAAGCTGGTCTACTCGTTTCCTTTAGCGACATCCAGAAGGATTCGTGGATGCGGTGAATGATGAGTTCGACGATGTAGGTTCTACAAAAAAAAGTAACACTGGGGATCCGTCGAAGAAGCAGCAGGCTACTGACTAGGATATATCATTATCATTACCACGGGTACAGTTGTATTCGTCACTCCATGGGAACTTGGATAAGACATAAAGATATCATTCTACTCCTCTTTCTCCCATCTCCATCTCTTCCATCAGGTTGCTTTTAGAATGCCTCCCCACCGTCCTCCACAAAGCTAGCCCATTCAATTCCATGTGTGGCAGAGACCTGGAACTAGGAGCGGCGTTCTGTAGTGGTTGCAGGGGCAGTGCTGGCGATGGCAGCGAGTAGAGCGGCGAGGTTGGTGGTCATGTCGGGGTTGAGGGGGCCCAAGTAATGGGCGTAGGCGGCCTCAATAAGAAGAACTGCTAGTTCCTCGTCCGTTTTGCCGGACGAAGGGTCAGTGCTAGCAAGCCAGGATTCAGTTTCCGGGCTGCGATTGACGTGTCGGGCATCGACGTTAAAAGGGGTCAGGGCACCTTTGGCATTGGGCAAATAGTCGGACGCTATGTGTGTGACGACCTCGCTGTTGGCAATGGCTGGAAGGGCAGTAACTATAAGGGCCTGGGAAAGGCTGAGTGCGAGGCCAGCGGTACGAGCTGAGATAATCATTTTGAATGAAGATAGTTTGAATAAATAATACTTGGCAGTACGGTATGTGATCCGCTCAAAGCGAGTTGAGAGGGAAAGCGATATTTCGAAAACTTGTCGAGCCTATTACATATATTTTATATCCAAATGCGCTCACTTGACCACCATTCATCTGATTTAGAACAACCACCTCTATGCCGAAATCCGAGAGTGTGTAACTAGCTCCCGCCCACCGTAGGTCCCCGTTCGCCCACTTGTTCGCCGAAGCGTGGGTTCCGGCATAATCAGTATTTTATCGATCATGCTGCCTTAGAAGAAAGCCACACACAATGCTTACTCTCATATCTGCACCCGCCTGTGCGATGCCATAGCGACTGATAAGAGGCGGATTTTGAATGTGTTATAGTACTGCCTTGCCACTTCTGCTATGGATGGTGGAACAGGAACGGCTGTAACGCCAATTCGTGTACCAGGGTCATACCAATGGCGTAGTGGTTATTGCTGGCGTGATTAAATGCGAGGGAGGTGATGAAGAGGGGTCGAATGGGAGGCTAACATCAGAAAGGTGGAGGTGTGGCGAAAGGTGAGACGGCGAGTGAGGGAAATGAGAGAAAATATCTTGACAACAGTAGGTAAATAGGCACCTCCATATTTCCCAAAACGCACCATTAGTAATTAAAACATGAGTCAGCCTCCTCTTATTTATTTTTCGCTATTCTTAAGCTACGGCTGGGCAGCTGAAGTTGGGTAGGGGTGGTCGGGTCTCGCCGAGTTGTTTCACCTCACGACGCAATGCTCCGAGCGGTTTCACGCTAGACCGCCTGATCAGTTTGGTAATAATGCGTTTCTATCATGTTTGTGGTCAGGAATTAGTCGTAATTGTTCGTAAACTAGCCATTGGTGAGCTGTTTCAAAGTCGATGTGGGGCTTGGGGGCCCGCGGTTACTTCTGGACTTTCTCAACAATGCAAAACTTGCTATAAGTTATTCTTTAGTGAGGGACCAAACTATTATTTTGTAGCGAACAGTGTAATTGTTTCTCTGCGTGCTAGTAGTGAATGCGAGTAGCTAAAATATGGAAACCCGACTCCGGAAGCGAGCTACCAGGGACGCATTCACGCCTCTGCATTTTTGTCGCCGCAACTTCTTTCTCCCCCGCACGTTCCCGTTCTGCCCCTCGTTCCTTCTCCATGAAGACGCGGCATCGTGAATAGCGCTTCACTACTGCGGAGCTTAATACTTCCGAACACAAAAATGGTCTCCCATAAGTTTTTCTAAACGTGATGTTTAATTTTTGAGCTGCAGCTAAATTTATACTTTCAAAATGACACAAAATCGCAAATACAAACAAGAAGAAGCAAGAATGGGAAACAAGCCACAAGTCCGTCTAAGAGCCCTCTGACCGCTTCCCAGCACCCCGACCCCCTTCGGAGCCCAAGCTCACCAACAGCCCACTATCCTCGTCTCATCCCTTAGACCTTGCTAGCCAGGAATGTCGCAGCAGAGACAGCGTTGATGCCGTATGTCAGATGTGCCGCAGTGATGATAAGAGTGCCGTCGCATACAAGATCGCCAAGAGCGCAGAAGACCTTGGTCTGATCAGTTGGGTAGCCGGGAATGCGTCCGCGATCCTGCAAGTTGCGGGTGAAACCGAACAGGACAACGCCCTTGATCTGGGCTACCACGGCAGCATCGAGCTCCTGTATGGAGTTATCCACCACGGCGCTTCCCTGGCTGTAGCCTCCGGCAACGACCTTGGTGTCTGGGCACTTGGTGTGGGCGAGGTTGAACATGGTGTTGGCGGCACCAATGGCAGTTGGCGAGGTGTTCTTTGGCAGGAAGTTGTCGGCGAGGGTGGCAGCGTATGGGGAGCCGACGCCCTGGCAGGCGACCTTGGAGGAGCCGAGGATGGTCTTGAGGGCAGTGCAGACCTGGGGGCCGATGATGGCACCCTAATTTTGGTTAGAATCGTCTATTTATTTGGTTTCTCTAGATTGGGAAGGGGGGGTTGGGGAATGAGAAGGTAAAAGAGGGCACAAACCATGTTCCCGGACTCGGTGGAGCCGCGTGCGAAGATGAAGGTCACCTCCTTGCAGGCACCGTTCTTGAGGTCGTCGGAGGTGGAAGATTGGCGGGCCATGATAGCAGGGAGTGCATCTCCGTCAATAGCCTCGTTGGCAGCGGGGTGGGGAGCTGCTGCTGCGACGGCGGCAAGGGCCGAGACGATGATGGCTTGGAACTTCATATTTGCGGTAAGGTTTGGAGGCTGATTGAGCTGAGGTAGGTGAGTTGGGTAAGCTGTTGGGCTGAAGTGTTGGATTTAAGACGGGGTGGGTTGGTTGATGAGAATGATACGATAGAGATGGTGAGCCCTTATTTATATCTAGAACTGAGCTGTCCATGCCGAGGCATTATGGAGACTTCTTGAGTCCGTTTGACGATCGAAGCAGAGATACAGGTCAGTTCAGTGGAGAAGGGAGGTAGCGCAAGCTGAAACCACGACTAAGCGTATACAAACCACGAGCACAAAAGGCGAAGAAGAGCACTGCCTCGGCATTTTCTGCAGATTTAGATTAAGAAGGGGAGGGTAATCGGGAGAAAGAACAGAATAGGAAAGAGGGGAGGTGAGAGTGAGACCAGACAAAAAGCCGAGGTGTCTTTTGAGGGTTTTGAAGGTTGAAAAGAGGTCTTGTATGTGAAGTTAATATGTGCCGTATGGGGTCGAAGGGAGGATGTGATGCGGGGATGTGGGGGATATAGGGATTCGGGGATTGGATTTTGGGGATATCTGCCGGACATGCCAAGATGTCAAGGCCCATTCCCGCTAACTTAAACATGCCAAGGGCGACTAAACTTGACTAGGTGCTGGCTAATGGTTACAGAAGTTCAGCAAGTATTTCCTAAATAGGAACTGCTTGCGGAAGCCTAATCTGGAAAAGTTTGCGGGGGGCATCTACTAGAGCTACTGTAACCTTACTGTGGTGGGGTCCTCGACGATCCGGCCGTGTCGTATTATGGATTTATCATTATACCATTATGTCCATCTTGAGACAGCTCTCGTTTAAGATGTTATTTGGTTCCTCACGAAATTAAACAGCCTCCCGCAGCTGTCTGAAAATTTGAAGTAAGAACACGATAGCTCAGTCATTTAGCCATACGTAAACATTAAACTTTGACGGCTGCAAGGACCGAAACAGGGGCCCTGTTTGGAGAATTCATCACAGAAAACGCCCAGTATTTAGTATCCTTGGTGCCTATGCTCAGGAGGCCAAAGCATACGACCCGACTTAGCTTACACGGCAGCTCTACGGGCGAAGAGAGACGTGTACGAAGCAGCCATCCCCATATGTAGTCCTAATACGGCCCAACCCCCGCAGTTAACGCGGGCATGAGCAATTTCCATCAACGGTTACTGGTGGGTGTCTTGTCCACCTGTCTGCCATGCCCAAAGCTAAATAGTGGAGGGTGGCACATTACTCGAGTATGTGTCTACTTTGGTAATTCGTGGCTAAAACGTGGATAATTCGTGGAGAGTAACGCCGATCGATGATGCCCTGTCAAGTGTGGGGCCCCGCAACTTTATCTCGATTCTGTGGAAAGTACCGAGGTACACTAACTACATGGTAACTAACCCCGCTGGTTGTCGAGGGGTTGTGCGGGGGATCACCTGACGATCGCAGATATAGTACAAATTGGTTACTCACTTGGCTGCTCAGTGAGTTGATTTAATTAGCTAGATTCTCTATATCCACTTTAGCTAACCCCACTATGAGAACAAATCACTATGAAGCTGAGAATACCACCATGACCCTAATTATACAATTATACCATACATTCCTCGTCAAACCCACGCGGTCATTACCAAGCCAATGGTCCTCCCTGCCCCTGACCACTCTCCTGACCGAACATCCAGCTCATCCCATCCACACCCCCTAACTCAAACAGCGCATCCGAAACCTGTCACACCGGTCAGCCACACCCACACCCACACACATGCCGGCACCCAACTTACCATGAACTCCCAATCCTCTACCCCTCCCTCCGGTGTCCCGAGGCCCGTTAGAATTCCACTATCCCCGCTTCCACCCCGCCCCTGTGCCACCATCCCCTCAAGCAGGGGAAAACATACCTCCTCCGACTCTTCCGCAGCCCTGAGACATAATCGTAGCATCTCGTCTTTGTCAAGACCGCGGCAGAGCGCGTCGATTTGCGCTGTTACAACGCACAGCAGCAGGTAGCCTTTGATGTTCGTCTCGCCAGCTTCGACACGCTGTAATAACCATGCCTTATTCTGCTCGATTACGGCGAGCAGGTCAGGGCGCAGCGTCGGTGGTGAGAGGCTTGCGGCTTCCAGAAGCTGAGCCCGAAGCTCGACCGCGATGAGGAGGGCCGCCTGCATAGAAACTGCGCAATAGAAGCCTGACCCGCAGATTGCAAGCCGCGCCAGATCGTCCCTACCAATCTCCCCCTCATCTTCCGCGGTGGCCCCATGCGCACCAGGCGATGGAGGGCAGACGATATGCCACGTCCGCAGCGAGTTCTCGACCACTACAGTCCGCGAGTACGCATATGTTGCGATCTTAAGCGAGGGTCCGAAGAACGGGACATGTAGCGCCGACTGGTACCGTAACATTTGGAAATCGATGATACGGAGCGCGAAACGCGAAGGGGAGGCGCCGGTGCTAGAGGTGTATCCTTGGAGCGTGTGGCAGAGCGCGCGGTAGGCGGTACGCAACTCGGCGTCAAGGCGTAGAGTCTCATCGTAGGTGCCATGGGCGCCAAAATCATTGAGGAACTTGGTGGTGGCAAGGCGAAGGGGGAATGTAGTGCGCAGAGCGATGGCGACGGAGGTCAGAGTGAACTCCGTGTCTGGGGCTGGCGTAGAGTCGTCGTCAGTCAGCTGCTCATCCGCAAAATTCCCGGGTGGCGCAGTGTTGAAGTCACTCAGCGACAGCAGCGGCGGACCGCCAGATAGGAGGCTCGTCTGGACGACTGCTTCTAGGATTGTGTTCCATAATCTGCGCCGCATCTCGGCCGCAAAGAAGCTACGTGTGGGCAAGAGCGACGGATCCCGGTTCAGACCCATGTGAATGGCAGTCCGCAGCAGCGAGCCGGCAGATACCCATACCATATCCTCGCCGATACCTGTCGCTTCTCGCGCGAACAGTAGGAGGAGGCTGATCTGTAGCGTCTGGATGTTCAGGCGGGACTTGAACGCCGGATCTGAGAGCCAGTTTTGCGCCTCGTAGACCCATCTGATCGCCGACGTACGAAGGGAGAACTTCGTGTCGTACATCGCGGCACCGATCGCGAGGACGAGTTTAAGCTGCACCATGAATGCGGTATTTTGGGGTGTATCAGAGGCCCAGAGCGCGTCGTAGTCGCGCCGAAATGTGGGGATGTGCAAGATACGGTAGACGGACTCGATAGTGCGGAGGTAACACTCTATGATAGAGTCGGCGACATCTTTGGGTGGTAGGTCCAGGATTGGTGGTAGAGGACGAGCGGCTGGGGTTCGTTGGAACTTAATGGTTCGGGCGAGCGATTTGCAGCGCTGGATGCCGACGACGGCTCGGGATGTCTCGCCGCGAAAATGGGACTCGATTAGTGAGGGTATTCCGAGGAACTGTAAGGTTGTCAGTAGGTACACCGTTTAACGTTCTGTGTTAACCTGCAGTGCCCCTCTGCAAACAGAATACTCCACCCCATCCCGTAGTAAAAATATAACAACCACCGACAAGCCAGCTCCTACAACGCAAAGATCTAACTCACCAGCACAATCCCATTAATCCAATGACTCTGCCCGAACACCCTCGTCTTATGTGTGACACTGCGTGGGATACCGCCCTCGCGCCCCATCCCACACTCGCTGCTCTCATTATGCACGTGAAATGTCCCCCCCAGCCTCGTTGAGGTCGTCATCGTATCCTCCTTCTTTTGAGGCGCGAATGGGTCCATTAATGTGGGGGCCAGTTCCACGGGGGGTTGTGGGGCGGGGGGGTGCTTGATAGACACCCCCGCGAGCTGCGATTCCAGTTCCTGGATGCGCCGCTGCATGGCGGGGACATCGGGCGCAGGGGAAGGGGCGCTAGATGACGGGGTGGGAAGGGGAGGAAAAGCTGGCTCGCTGCGTCTGCTGGCGCTTGATTCCCTCCCGAACTCACCACCATGTTCAGGGGTCAGTCCGACGTCCCGCCTAGGGCGTACCGAGACGTGGTTCTCATAGACGCACGTCCCGTTGCGGGAGCGCACGCAGTTGCTGCATGGCATCTCACGGTTACATCGTATCTTGCGGCGCTTGCAAAGGGCACAGGAGCTATTTTCCTCGGATATATTGTCAGTGGGGGGTTCTGCGCGGGGGATATTGGTGGGGGACATACACAGTGGGACGCCTCCGACGGCGCTCGGGGTCGGTCATCGCTAGTGATATATGTGCGTCGCACTTAGGCGGTTTAAAACTGAGGGTTACAACTGTGCGTACAAAAGCTCACATTATCTCCGACGGGCTTGGGTTTCTTGGATTTCGTAAGGGTGGGGGAACAGAATGACGGTTGGGTTGGGGGGAGGGAGGCCGTCTGCTTTAAAGTCGGATTTAGTATCGCCGAGTCCGATAGCCGAGTCCGATCCCGAGTCCGGCTGACGACACACTAGATTATCCCCGATAATTCTCATATCCGACAACGGCAACGTAATCAAAGAGAAACAAGCATTAGATTCTGTTGTATATAATAGAATCAAGCTTCCTTCTAATGCTTATTTGTTATTTGTTATTTGTCATGTTGTTGTAGAAATGTCGATGGGCGTTGTGTTGCTTCACTATTTCCCGAATTATTCTCACAATAGCATTATTTTATTTTATTAAAATATGGCCGTGATAATTTCAGAAAAAGTCTCGCCCCAAACCGGAAGTCGAGAGTCGACAGCCACCACTGAACTAGAACCCGACAAACAGGAATATACTCCTAACTCATCCAACCCTCTCAGCCAAGATAATACCCCCGCCTCCTCACTAGACTCTGACGAACCAGCACCCGATGGCGGTGCCAGGGCCTGGATTGTCGCCGCCGGCGGCGCTGCGATATTATTCTCCTGCCTTGGATTTTCGAACTCGTTCGGAGCCTTCGAACAGTACTACCTGACGCACCAGCTACAGGGCCACTCGCCTGATAAAATCGCTTGGATTGGGTCTATATCTGCGTATCTCCAATTCGGTGCTGGAATGCTCGGGGGACCGATGTTTGATCGGTATGGCTCGCGGGTAAGTCTATACGCTCAGTTAATTAATACATAAGACACCTACTAACGGGAGACTAGATTATGCAACCTGCGGCGGTGGTGTACATATTCGCGATGATGATGCTGAGTCTATGCAAAGAGTACTGGCAGATTATGCTGGTGCAAGGCGTCCTAATGGGCCTCGCCATGGGTTTCCTGCAATTCCCCGCTTTCGCAGCGGTGTCGCAGTATTTTGACAAGAAACGCGCCGCAGCGCTAGGCATAGTAGTCTCAGGGTCCTCTATTGGTGGTATAGTGATCCCTATCGCGATATCAAAGATGCTGAACAGCACGTCGCTCGGCTTCGGGTGGTCAGTGAGAGTCATTGGGTTCCTACTCATCCCACTCCTGGCCTTCGCGTGCGTGGCTGTTAGGGCACGACTGACGCCGAGGAAGACGGCATTCTGGCTTGCGAGGGCATACACCGAAGTTATTTTCGTACTGTTAATGGTGTCCATGTTTTTCATGTTCATCGGCATGTTGACACCGCTATTCTACCTCCCAACGTACGCCGTTTCTCGAGGCATGGACCCGACACTCGCTGGATATCTTCTCGCAATTGTCAATGCCTCGTCAACATTTGGCCGCATCATCCCAGGCGTGCTGGCAGACAAGTATGGAAGACTGAATGTATTCGCGCTCGGGGGCATCTCCACTGGGATCGCCATTTTCTGCATGAACTCAGCGGAGACCAACGCCGCATTAATCGGATATGGGGTCGTCTTTGGTTTCACCTCTGGGACCATCATCTCTGGGCTCTCCGCTTGCATCTCGCTCTGCGCCAAAGACCCAAGGGAGATAGGGATGTATATGGGCATGGGCATGTCCCTGAGCTCTCTTGGGGGATTGATAGGTCCGCCAGTAAATGGGGTGTTTGTGGACCATTATGGAGGATTTTTTGAGGCGTGTATGTTCAGCGGTGCCATGTGCTTATTTGGCGGGCTCATTGCGGTTTTTATCAAGGTGGCCACACCACAAGGAATTTTTGGAAGGGTGTGATGGCCGGTGGCTCGATTGCCTATGGTTGTAATAAATTTGGTGTGCAAACTCCACTCTTCGATGTATAGAATATAAAGATGCAAATAATAAGCACGTCCGATGAAGGTGTTCTATGGTCGCCCAATATTAAACTTCGGCCTTTCGCTCCTTCGGCATTATAGACAGCTATGGGTGGTCCAAGCGGTCGGGGCCGACTGAAAGAGCGGCTTGGACCCCAAATGTCAAGTAATCCCTACACCATGCACAGTACATAAGCACTAACATCAATCAGATCTTCATAAAATATGATACTTCCCCTTTCATGCATGCGATGCGGATTACTTACGCATACTATAGAGGCGGTGCCGATGACGCATCCGGCGACTAACGTATGCATACAGGCACCTAATAGCAAGGTAAGCAGACAGCGATGTTGTTATCTTTATTTACCTTCAAAACCCGTGCCTCCCCTTCCTATTTCTTTTATTTATGTTGATCTCCTTGTGGGAAATACAAGATACGTAACCGAAGTGACACAGTCGATATAACATTCGCTCAGCCTAGTGCTACAAGAGCCAGAAAATCCATCGGGGCAACCATCACTATCGCGCCTCTTCTTAACTTCTTCCTTGTCTAATCCCCTCGTTATCTCGATCAATTGCATCTCACCATCACAATGGCGGAAACCAGTCCTCCAGTCGCTCAGAAGCACATTGTCGTTCTTGGCGGGTCCTATGGCGGCGTCTCAATCGCGCACTATCTCCTGAAGCACGCCATCCCCAAGCTACCCGCCCCCGCCTCCTATCAAATCATCCTCGTCAGCCCCTCTGAGCAAGCCATGTGCCGTCCGGCCTGTCCCCGTGTCTTGATCTCTGATGACCTCCTCCCCATTTCCAAAGTCTTCGTCAACATCCCCCAGGCATTCACCCAATACCCCGCTGTCAATTTTCGCTTTCTCCACGGCAAGGCCACGGCTCTCGACCACACTAGCCGCTCCGTCTCCGTCACCCTCAAAGCTGGCGGAACTGAAACTCTCGCCTTCCACTCCCTTGTCCTTGCTACCGGCGCGTCTACCACCTCGCCTCTGTTCGGCCTAAACCGCGATGATATCTTCCTACGGGCGCGCTGGGCCGAGTTCCGCGAATCCCTTGCGGCGGCAAAGTCTATCGTCATTGCAGGCGGTGGACCTTCTGGTGTCGAAACCGCAGGCGAGCTGGGGGAGTACCTCAATGGGCGCGCAGGGTGGTTCAGTTCCAAGCTCGAGAACCCAAAGGTGAAGATCACGCTCGTGACATCCGCAGCGCAGGTCCTACCCGTCTTGCGCACATCCATCGCCGCCAAAGCTGAGGTGCTCCTCGCTCAAGTCGGGGTGACAGTCGTCAAGAATACTCGCGTTGCGGGTGTACTGCCCGAAGGCGCGGGGACAGAGAGTGTGGGTTCCAAAGCAACTGTGACGCTCGAGGACGGGACGACGCTGGAAGCTGATTTGTATATCCCCGCTGTTGGGTCGCAGCCGAACACCGATTTTGTGGATAAATCGCTCCTAACTGCTGACGGTCGGGTCGACACCAATGCCGCAACGCTGCGGGTTGATGGGGTTGGGCCAAGAATCTACGCCATCGGGGATGCTGCATCGTATTCGCGGCCTGCGATCCATCTCACCCTCGCTGCGATCCCCATTCTCGGCGCTAATATCAAGCGGGATCTACTCCTTGATGCCGGGGTGGCGGAGGCGTCAGTCGGAGACGACAGGGTGTACGTGGAGGACAAGCGGGAGACGCACTTGGTGCCTATTGGGACGAGTAAGGGTGTTGGGGCGGCGATGGGGTATGAGTTCCCCAGCTTCATGGTTTGGCTGATTAAGGGGCGGGATTATTGGCTGTGGACCGTGGGGGGCTTGTGGAGTGGGAAGGAGTGGAATAAAGAGAAATGATGAGATGTTTTCTGTGCTGATTCGGGACTGCGGGTAGGATGAGTTTGATGTTGGGGTTGTTTGTGTGCTTCTATACCAATTGTCATGTGTCGAGTATTCGAGTCGCAGTTGGGATAGAAATTATAATATTCTCAGCCATCCATAAAGCAAGTACTAAATGTCTCCAGTAAACCATGTAATGGGGTAGAAATTCCATAATATTATTTTCCTTCCTATGTAAGAACTTTTCCAATATATGAATAATAACTACCATCCACCCCTCACCTTAGACTCTCACGCATACTTCTCTCTCCCTCCGACATACTTCGGCTGCAGATACCTCCAATCAGCATTAAACTCAAAGTCCGTCTGATACAGCCCGTAATTAATCAGCTTCACCTCGCTTATCCTTGCCCCCTCGTCCGTCTGCGCCCACAAGCTAATCGCCAACGTATTTTCACCACGGTTATTGATGATCCCAGGAGGCACGGGGAACCGCAGCTGCGGCCCAATATGGAACACAGCCTTACCGAACTGGTACCCGTTGACCCAGAACATCAGACGGGCAACCGTTCCAGCCGGCGCGCTGAACTCGAGCCCGAGTGGGGCGTCGAGGTCGGCATCGATGGCGAGGCGGAAAGTGGTGACGTAGAACTGGACGCCTGACTTTGACAGTCCCGTTGTGGGACTCCCACTGCGAGACCACTTCGAGACGTCAAATCCGGGAAGATGCCAGCCGAGGCGCTCGGCGTAGAGGCCGCCCTCGTTCATGGGGCCGCGGACAGGGTCGATGTTAGCGGACCCACCAGCGTTGCCTTGGAGTTTCCATGTCTTGAAGGGGCCGGTTGAGAGGGAGGCGCCGAGGATGCCGCGGGGATTCTCGACGCCCTTTGCGGTTGAGGTTTCGTCGTGGCCGTGATAGTCGACGAGAACGACAAGGACGTTGTTGGTAGCGCGGAGGGTGGCGTTGGAGAAGGTGAGCTTGCTGGTAAGGGTGTGTTGGTCGGGGTCACCGCCATGGCCTCCGATAAGCTGGCCATTGAGCCAGGCGTTGAAGCCAAATGCGAAGCCGCCTGATGTTGTCAGGTTGACCGATGTGGCGCTGGTGCCATCGAAGTAGCCGCGGTAGACCTTCGCCCCGGTATAGAAGCCGTAATCGCTAGAAAAGAGAACCGGGAGCGTCGTGGGGGCAGTAGGGCTTAACGTAGACTGCTTATCGCAGACAACCCACTTGGAGTCATCATAATCTGGGTTGATCTCTGGCAGAGAGTCGGCAGATTTCCAGTTCTTGAGCTCGGGTATGGAGATATGGCGATGCTCCGTGCCGGCGATTTTGGCCGTAACTGATCCCCAGGCCGTCTTCGTAGTTGGCAGGCGCTTCCCATTCCAGACGATGTTCTTGACAGATTTACCAGCGTAGACCTCGAGAGTGGTGGTGGAATTGCTATCGCCTGACACGAAAACATCCCCGCGCTCGATGTGTGCGCTTCGTGTAAGGTATGGGCCAATGACGAATATCTGCTCGTCTACCTCCACAGTCGGGTTCTTGGATGTCGACGGTGCCCAGAATTGCCACGCAGTCCACAATTCAAGCAGATACACAATAGTGCCATCGCTGAACTTCACAACTGATGTACCCGGGCCTTGAGTGTAAACGTATGCCGCAGTGCCATTAGTGTCTGCGGGTCCAAATGTTGACTTGCCGTAGACCTTGTAGGTCAAGTGAGCTGGCATTCCCTTGAAGGCAAACTGCCCTACGTCGCCTTCTCTGAGGTAAAATACCAAGACGTCAACGTCAAAGACTCCGTATGTAAGAACCTCTGCAGTAGAGTACAGAAGAGCATGCTTTCCGAATGTATAGTCGGTCACAATCATCTTAGACTGGCGGCCCGTAAGACTAACGTTAGGAACAGTGACGTTGCCCTTTGTCGTAGTGAGATCAATACTGAAGGTTTCATTGTTCCTGGAGTTCGTGGCTGCGTGCTGCAAGACATAAAATCCAGCTTCGGTATCTGGGTTTGCCAGTTGCCACGTCCAGATGGCATCCGTTGATACCTAGTCGGTGTCAGCTCGTCAAGCCTACATAATATGAGACAGGGTTGTTGACTTACGCTCCATCCAGTGCCATTTCCAACCATGTAGGTTTTCAACAGGTCCTTCGAAACCCGAGTGAAAAGCCCAAGAAGCTTGGTTTGGTATAGCTTGTCCCATTGTTGGCGAGTCTCTCTCAGCGGTGCGGAATAATCATACGACGTATACACGACTGGAGCTGCAGAGTGCCCCTATTGATCATTAGCCATAGTCTCTGCTGTGAAACATAGATGGTGCCTACCCAGTTAGTTCCTCCCCAGGTCATGTAGATGTTCTGCATGGTAATCCGCTGCCCGACATTGTTCTTGTAGTAAATATCCGCGAACTCAGGGCTATGCTCTGCAAGGCACTCGTCGTAGAAAGTTCCTCCCCAGGGGCTAAACCAGCCACCCTCAAACTCGGGGACGTAACTTGGCTGCGTGTAAGAGTAGTTTGAAAACCATTGGTAGTAACTGCGGACTACGTTGTAGCCAGTGTCCAGGTTGGTGCAGGACGTTCCACCAGGGTAAGAATCTAGACCGTAAACGTTAATAGATCCTCCGACGTCCTGGTAATCGGTAGACCACGACACCGAGCGCTGTCCTTTCTCATTGTGCGAAGACGGCACGGTGATTCCAGCGTCAAGGAAAGCTGCCTTGAGCTGTTCCATGTAAATCACGGCCGAAGCATTGGCCACATGTGATGTCTCTTGGAGTTCGTTTTCGATTTGGTTCAATATAACTGGCTGTATACGCGTCAGCGAGACCTTTGTATGCCAGTATTCGATCTTTACTTACGCCGCCTTTGGTGATCTCATTGTCTGCAATGATCTTGCCCATTTTGGCGACCCACGGGAGCCAGGACTGGTGGTAGGCTTCGTCTGATGTGCGCAAGCCTCCCATGCTACCATCAGATCCCCACAGGGCGAGTCCGCCGCCATTGGTTTCAGCATTGATGTAAGGCCCGGATCGTGCGATGACATATAGTCCCGCCTCTTTGCAGTAGTCAATCAATCTCTGAACGTTCTTGCCGGACGTCTCAAAGTCGTAAACATCTCTAGAGGCAGAATGATAGCTCCAGAAGAAGTACAGACTATATTTTGTTAGTCTTAAATAGCAATACTCGGGCAAAGTTCCATTACCTGACGGTATTGAAGCCGTTAGCACGCAGCTTCTGGAGGATGTCCTAGTTTCCCATGAGCTTATTGTTGGCCAGCCATCATGATGCAAGAACTCACAAGCCACATCTCAGGCACAGGCATGCGCTGGTAGGGGAACTCAGCGGAGCTATAACGCCGTGTCAGCAACCCTTGTCTGAAACATTGTTTGCAGCATATTTACTATATGAACTCCCTCTCCCCATTGATCATGAGACTGTATCCATCCCACTCGACAATATTCTGCAGTCCATTGTCTGTGGCATGGGCAGTCCACAGCAAGGCGAATAGGCCAACGAATAGCTTGAAGAGATGCATTTTTCTGCGAAACAGAAAACCAATGGCTACTGCGGTTTCGTCTCAAGCCGTACAGGTTACTGATCAGCACACCATCGAAGTATGACAAGCCATATAGCTATATAGTATACCAAGCTTCACCAAGGCACAACTCAATTCGCGCTGATCGCGCCCGAGCGGTCGTAGGGCGACCTCCCCCGCCCAACCGACCTGCATATCCAGCACTATATTCCAATTTCCAGCAATCAGAAGGTCGACTGACCAGGTACGCACAACACTAGAAGACATTAAAAGAGACCTAAATGTCGGTCAGGCCAAGGCGACATGATGGGGGACAGGATGTCGGCAGATCTTGCGCCGAGATCTTCGAGAATGGTCTTTGTGGGGTAATGAAACGCGGGGGGGCGTGGAGACGGTGATGACGGCGATGATCCCAACTACTCTCGTGATAGCCGGACCCCCGGTATATGAATTATGGCGGCAGAGACAACTCCTTGCATTTCTTTTCGGCCCATTCCGTTTCCTCGTCCGGCATATTGCAAACGGGAAAACATTTCAGCATGTCCGTCGTTACGACGCTCTCGTATCCACCACCCAATATACGCAGATATTATACAGATGTTATACACGTACATATATAAACATGTCGGTAGGATCAAGGCGCGAATGTGCTGCCCTTGGAATATTGTACGATATCCGCATCTCATAACTTAGCCTTACACCGTCTTACCCCGCCAACATGAAAGCTTCATCCGTCGTCTCGTCCTTGGCGCTCCTCGCCGGCTCGGTCGTCTCAGCGTCGCCGCTGGCAGGCCGCGCCGACAAGCCCGCAGCATTTCTCTTAGCTGGCGACTCCACAACTGCCGTCCAATCCACTGGCGGAGGAGGTATACATACATACCCCCCAAACGCTCGGGAGCCCAGACTAACATATTCCCAGGATGGGGCACTGGCTTCCTTGCCACCCTCACTAACGGCGCCGTCGGCACCAACTACGGCCACAATGGTAGGACTACCGTGTCTTTTGTCGAGGGAGGTGACTGGGCGACCGTCATCGCCGATGTGAAGTCCAAGGCAGCGTCCTACACCACCTACGTGACGATTCAGGTAAGCTTCCCCCTCATTGCTGCACGTGCAGACAAGCCACCCATCTTCACGCGGCTAATAAAGTATAGTTCGGCCACAATGACCAAAAGGAGGCAGCCGGCATCTCCGTCGAGCAATTCACCGCCAACCTCCAGAACCTGGGCGAAGAAGTCCGCGCTGCGGGCGGCGAACCCGTAAGTCCCCCCCCAGGTCCCCTCCCCTACCACACCCCCACTAACACCCCGCAGGTCTTCGTCACCCCCCTCAGCCGACGCAAGTACGACGACGCCGGCGCCATCAAGCTCGACCTCGCCGACCAGGTCGCCGCCACCATCGTCGCCGCGGACGCCATCAGCGCGAGCTACATCGACCTCAACAAGGGCAGCGTCGCGTACCTCGAGGCCATCGGGCTAGAGAACGCGACTAAGTACAACCTCGCCGAGGGCGACTTCACGCATCTCAATGCGGCGGGTAGTGTCGTGTTTGGGAACTTGGTGAGTGGGCTTCTTGGGGAGCTCGGGGAGGAGTTTAGTACGTATACGGTTGAGGATGCTGAGATTGCGGCGGCGATTGCGGCGGGGGAGTTTATTCTGCCGAGTGTTTAGGGGGGTGGTGAGGGTACGGAGTTTGGAAGGGGAGCGTGGGAGTATATATTGTTGGCCATAGTTTAGCACATACGGAATACATAACTGTCGAAATTGCTACCAGTCTGGGATAGGCGGCAGTCGCGCCTTCCCCTTTTGCCCATTGTTAAATTCGATGAGTCGTGCCTTCCCTTGTGTCCATTGATAATTTCGTCGTTGGGTCGTGCCTTCCCCTTTTGCCCATGAATAATTTCGTCCCCAGGTCGTGCCTGCCGTTCGAGGAGTTGCCATCACAAATCGACCTAGTACAGTCATAAACACAGTAGTAACAAACACGCGAGTAGCGGCAACGTATGGTACAATTGTCTCAAATCAAAATCTATCCATCGTCTCGTCCCATCTATACACTTCTCGTCCCCATCCTCATCCCCATCATATGTCTCCCCATGCCATCTACGGCAGTATATATCCCGCCGACATTCTACTTAAGCTGAGCCCACAGCTTGGGGGCCGCGCAGGCAGTCGCGCAGTGAGCAAGGTGGAAGACTGTGTTCATATTAGCAACCGTTCACGATCCATCAAGGCATCAGATCCTCCCATCCGCCTCGACAGTATATCCCCATTCCCCCTGCACTCCCATCCCTAGAGCAACACCTCGAGACCGGAAGAAAAATAGACAGGGAAACTTACACTCCTCAACGCAGTCCTCCTTTGCGCCTCCATTGGCCTCCTGAGAAGTCACGCGCTCAACGCACTCATCGAAGTGGTGCTTGGGAGCCGCGCACTCCTTAGCCTCTCTGCACTCTATTTATTCGTCAGCGCCGTTCATCTCGTATCGCACTGTACACCACTCCCATCCCGCCATCCATTCAATTCCATCGGCACGCTGCTCTCATCACCGGATAGATATTGAATAGCGGGTTCAGGTGTGATGTTGCGCGGGTATAGTCGGGGGGGTTACACACCCGCCTCAAGGGTCTCCTTGGGGTCGACGATGTCCTCCTCCTCTTCCTCCTCCTCCTCCTCCTCAGCGGGAGCCTCCTCGGAGGCCTCTTCGGTCTTCTCGGTGGTGGCGGTCTCGGTCTCCTAGTATCCGGTCAGCATCTTTCTTCCGAGTCGTTTCGCTGAATTGNATCCCCCCTCCCTCCCTCCTTCATCACCTCCTTCCCCATCTCTCGCCCTTCGCCCACACCCCCCAAGCAAAGGAAACAAGTAAGTACATACCTCCTCCTCCTTCGCCGGCGCCTCCGCCTCCACAGTGCTCCACGGCGTAGCCGCCTCCACAAAGTCCCAGAATCCCATTATGAAAATCGTTGTATCGCTACAAATGGCGTTAAACTTCGCGTGTTCGGGGGGTTGCAAGACGCTTCGAATTGGGTAGGGTTGCTCGGAATGATGCAGTTCGGGACCAACGAGAGGAAAACAGAGAGCTCGGATGGGTGCGATTGAGTATGCGAGCGCTGCGATTGGTCGGGTGTCACGTGATGGGTGGGCTTTTTTGTCCGAGGTGTGCCGATGGGTGGTTTGGTACATTTGGGTTGGCGGGAGCGAGTTTGGATGCAGCTAGGAAACAAACATGGTTTTACGTTTATAAAACTTGGGGAATTGATATAAAAATGGAAATGGTGGTCGAAAAAATAGATCGCAGTTAGTTAATGACGGGTATCTTCCTATGCTACGCTATGCCACCTAATAAGTCCGATCTATCTACTCCGTAAAGCCGACTCTTTTTCCACACCTGAAAGTGGGTATAGTAGGCGGGCTGGCTCACGTTCTATAAACTGCCCCTTTCGTCTCTTCTTGGGCGGCCATCTGGTGCTTTTGCAGAATATCCACGCGGTAATCGCACAATGCACATCGCCCCGTCGTAGGAGGGTTGGTTATGGGTCTCTGCCTCCATCCATCTTCAATCTGTGCAGTCTCGCGGGCCCGTGGCATGGAGCCAAGTCCTCAAACTTCCGTCCCCGTCATTCCGTTCGCGTGAAGTAAATAAGCCGTAGCACATCAACGGTCGTTACTCGTCCCTGCTATCCCGGTCAAACTCCGCGCGCCGCCGCAGCCGCTGATCGAGATCAATCCCCACCGCCTGCGCCTGCGCCTCTTCATATCCCGGCGGTGGCTCATCTGGCTGGCCCGCTGCGCTCTCTGGTTCCGCTCTCGGCTGTCCATCTACCTGTGGCGTCTCTCTCGCTCCAGCTGCCGCCCCCGATCCCGGAGCCGCCGCAGCAGGCTCATAAGCCGGCAGCTGCTCTAGATGCAGCCCCTGCAGCACATTCGGGTCCATTCCCGCGGGCCCCCCAACGTTGCGCCCTGCGTCCCGCGCGTTCTGCACAGCCTGGTGCAGGCGCTCCTTGATGAGTTCAAAGACGTTGTGGTAGTCGAAGGCGCCGCCCTCGCGGAAGGTCATGCGCAGGTCGACGAGGGCGAGGGAGGGGGGGATGCCGCCGCCGGCGACGGGGCGGACGGAGGCGGTCCAGTAGTTTGCGCCGAAGAAGGGGGCGCGCACGTAGGTGTCGTGCAGGTTGAGGATGGGGCAGGAGAA